>JAAGNO010007698.1:10955-26706 GCA_033439905.1 Ceryle rudis | reverse complement strand
AGCGCCACCTTTCAGGTGACATTCAACACCATAAGGCGTGCCTAACCCCTTTTCTAATAGAGGTAGGTCCAGACCTTCTTCAATTTTTTCTCCCCGGCTCCCGCCTGGCGGCGGGCGGAGGCGCGCCCTCCCCTGGCAGCCGCGGCCGCTCAAGGCGGGCGGGCGGGAGCCGCGGCCTCCGCGGTGGGTCTGGCTCCCGGCTCCCGCTCCCAGTCCAGGCGCGGGGCCAGGGCGGCGGGAGGGGGTGTGAGGATCATCCTCGGGGGAACTTTCTCCCCGTCCCGCTCCGCGGCTCTCGGGCCGAGAGGGCGGGCGAGCGGCAACCGCGTGGTGCCGGGACCCCAGCGGCAGCCCTTTACTCCCGCCTCCTCCCCTCCCTCCCTGCTGCCCCAGCACTGTCGTTTGCTCTCGCCCTGTCCGGGCAGGCTCGGGGCTGGCAGCGGTAGAACTGGGCCGCGGGACCTGCCGCCGCTCTTCCGGCCCGGGCCGCCCGGAGTGCTGCCTGCTGCGGCTGCCCGACCTGCTCCCCGGCTCGACATAGCCGCGTCGGTGCCGAGCCGCTGCCGGCCGCGCAGCCCGCTGGGCTGGGATCGCTGTCCGCAGCTGGGCGGGGGCCCTGCTGCCGCCTGCGCCCGCCTGACGGGGCTGCTTTGGGCGCCGCTGCTGCTGTATCATCGCTCCCGCTCAGCGGCCGCCTTTTAATCCGATCTGCCGCGTCTAATGAGAAACCAGGGTCGTACCCAGAGCTGGCGTGCGTGCTCTTACTCTTTTATTTATTCCAAGTGAACTACGCCGCCGTCCCCACCAGCCTGTGTGTCTGCCTTACAGGTACCACACCAGAAGTAATAGCTCAGCGTTTCTTGCTGGGGGGAACCAAGCCTTTTATTTGCAGTAGTAAATTCAGTCTCTGCTGAAAGATGGTCTCTGTTTTAATTGCTGCAGAGTTGCTGTTTATGCAGGTTCCGGCTTTTATGGAAACACCTGTTTGTTAGGAGCAAGACTGAGATGGGTGAGCAGCTGTCGAAAAATAATAGGTGCCTGTAACAACCTGCACAAGTGAGACTGTGCCCCGCTCACTTAAGCTTGCTCCTTCAAGTAATTATCCTGCAGAAATTTTCCCAAGTGACAGGCACTATTTGGCACAGGATAGTGCTTTGTTTTACATGAGTCACTCTTCTGCTGAGAGAATAGGCTGTAGCTGACAACTTTGAAGCATTTATGGCCAACTCTTCTAACAGCTTGTATCACTCAATAACAAGGTATTACAATTTAGTTATAGAAACATGAGATTTGTCTTCTTACCCCCTTTGGCACATTTCTTGGAGGATCTCACTGTGCTGAGTGTTTTGCTCGCCACGCAAAGACATTCACAAGCTGTCTAGAAGCTTTTTCCATGTCTGTTTTATAACCTAGGCTCTGTAAATTTGGGCGCACAGGAGAAGACTCAGGAAGTGATGGTGAATTACTTCTCTTGGCTATGATTTTTTTTTCTTCTTCTTAAAGAAGGATTTTATGTACTTTCATTTTTATTTGAGGATAAACTGAGGTGTTTTCTGCTGAAGATACATTGATATGCAAGTTGTTCTGCTTTCTTCTGTCTGTGTTTTGTTACTTTTCAGGTAATACATACATTTTTTTATATATCTCCCCTTATTTTCATTTTGTGCTTTCTTTTTTTTTTTTTTTTTGTCCAGAGTCCATTTTCAGTTCCTCATTTAGCAAAATGTTTCAGGTGTTTTTAAAACAGTTGTTCATGCTGCTTTACCTTCAGTTTGTGACCTCTACAACGAAAAGTCCAGGCAGTGAGATCAGCAGTGGCTAAGGGCTAACTGGTGGCAGTTAGTTAACAACCAGTATGTGGTGATCGTTACGCTAGTAATGAGTTTTCCTTAAAAAACAGTATCCTTTAAAATTAAACACAACAAGCTGTCTAGTGATTGGTGAAGTAATACAGGATGATGTGCGTAGCTCTAAAATACTGCTTTGTGCCTAAATTAATTACTTAGTAACAGTTGAATCCTATTAATTTAGAAATGTGCCTATTGTGGGCAAAACTGTCTTGACTTGGGGGATTTAATTTATTGCTAGTTAACGTAAACTTTTAACTACTGATTTGGCTAGTGAGATACAAAGAAGACAAGCAGTTAAACACTTGGGGAAAACTACTTTCTTTCCCCTTCCTTTCACTCCAGATGTCTCCCCTCGCCTGGTTGTCCATACAGGTTACATTCTGTCCCTTGGGCAATGCAGTGGTGGTGCAGAAGCTTTGGGTTGGTGCATGGAGGTTTCTTTCTGGTGTTCTTTCTTCTTTCTCATTTCTTCTGCTTCAATGTGAGCCTCTCTACAGGCCACTGTCCCCCCAGGGACATCTCTTCCCTGGCATGAGTGTCTCCACAGGCCACAGTCCCCTCAGTGGGATGTGCCCAGGGTGAGCACTTCCACAAGCTGTATCCTCTCAGGGGTGTCCCTATTCCTGTGTGGAGAGCCTCCTTCCAAGAGTGCATCTCCAGATGCATTCCAAACAATATCCCCCTCCCTGTGCATCTCCTATCTTCTTTAGTGTGCTGTCAAGTGCCTGCTCCTGTATTTCCTGTTGTGCTTTCTGTCACTGGCAGCTCATCCCTTTCTTGAATAAGCTGGAGCAGAGGCACTGTGCTCATCTGGTGCATTAGAGTTTTGGCAAGCAGTGGGTTTGGTCCATTATGGTGCCAGGTGGAACTGATGATGTCCAGTACAGGGCAGTTGATGACCTCCTCCCATGCAGCCCCCTACTACCAAAAGCTGCAGTTTATCCCCGGCACACCAGTGTGCCTGTTTGGTGATGCTGGGGGAAAGGTCCTGTCATTGTCTAGTTACAGGAACACTGGTGTCCTTTCAAAAACAGAAATAAACCAAACTTCTCTGCAGTAGCTTGCTGAATAGTAATCTTGTGTTATATCAGCAGGGTGGTAACACTTCTGCAATTGTATCTGTTAACTTGTCTGAGTAGTGTCTTCTATATAACTACTGATACCTGGGTTTAGAGGCAGCTAGTTTCTGTAATGATCATATTAATATTCGCTTTCATAGGTTGGTTTTTTTTTTTTCCTAAAACTTTCTCAAAGAGGTAGTTTTCCTCTCTTTTGCAGATCTGAAGGTACTAGTTCTGCTCACGCAAAGGTGGCGACTGAAGTTGCTAGGGAAGAGTCAGAGCTCTGCTGCACCAACGTAAGTTATAATGTTTTTCTCAGAGATCATTTCACTTTCTTGTTTTGTTTGTCCCGCTTATTCAACTATTTTGTTACCTTATCCTTCTTACCTTTTGCCCTGAATTGCTGCCACCTTGGCTTCCATGTGGGATTGTGTGTTAGAAGAGAGGAGATTACAGGTTTGGGGGAATCAAACCATCCTCCCTCAATCCTTGCAAGATGGAATCTTGTTAAAACAAGGAATAAATGAGAATAGTCATGTTTAATAGATGGCTTGGGAACAAAAAGTTTCTTAGGCACTAAATTGCTATAGACAGCAGAGCCTGTGTGCCCAGGGCTGGATGCCACTGTGGTAAGAATTGTCAAGAATGACAGTGGTGGGAAATGGTTGGTGTAGTATTGAATCCTGCTCTTCCGTAGCCTAACATGCATGCTGCCTTGGGTGGGTTATAAATCCCATGAACATCTCCCTTTTCTCTTCCCAAATACATCTTGTTTCTAGCTGTACAGAATCTTTACTTGGTGTTTAACTTAAAAATGCAGGAAGTTATATGATTTTCCTGAATCATTGCAGGGCACAGAGTCCTTGGAGTGAAAAGACTATGTATTGGTATTGCTTTTAGACAGGAAATAAGCCATTCTTCTTGCTTCTCAGGGCTTTCTATCCTACACTGTGCCTTAAACATGGAAACTGTAGGAATGAATAGTGTGTCCTTGAAACGTTCTCACTCTGAGGATGATGTGGCTAATGCAGATGAAATTAAAAGACAAAAGATCTCGGAGAAGTCTAAGACAGGGAACGACTCCGGGCAGAGTGCTGAGACTGTAACAGGACAACCTGACAAATCTCTGCTTGAGGACCTGAAAAATGAAATAATCCCCAATGAGGAAAGTGAGGAGCAGGAAGATGAGGAACTAGAGGACAGTGATGAAGATGGAGATCCAGAGAGCTTTGCTGATATGATGAAGCATGGACTGACAGAAAGTGATGTCGGCATAACTAAATTTGTTAGCTCTCATAAAGGGTTTTCTGGAATCTTAAAAGAGAGGTAACTCTTTGTCTTGTTATGTCTGTTAATTCCTTCTGTTAAGCAGCTGTTGTTCTCCATTTTCCTTTTCTGACTTGCAGAATGCAACTGGATTATGTGGAGCCACTTGGGAGGTTCATCACTTAGTTTTCCTAATGCTGAGAGTGAAGTAACTGTTTAATTTAGGATTTTTCTAGATTGTTGTGGCTTGGTGGTTGGTGTGGTTGGGTTTTTTGGTTGTTGTTTTGGTGTTTGGTTTGGTTTTGGTTTGTTTGCTTGTTTGTTTTTCTTTCCTGTCAAATGGACCTCTGAAGAAGGAAACTCTGTATGGATAGAAATACATGATCACACTGACCTTTGCTATTTGTCTTGCTCCCTGGCAGCAGCATACAGCATAAAACCTTATGCAGTTCACCCACCTTTGGCACCACTCTTCAGTGCTGATACAAGATGCACTGGAGTACAGTATTGAACCTGTTCCTCTTTGGTGGTTCTTTGCTTTTCCTTGACTTTTTTTTTTTTGTCTTCCAACACCTATATTGTCAGATGGTCCATTAGGCTTTAAATTATAGTCTGATCATTTGTAAGGTAATTTAGAAAACATAAAAGGGAGCTTTATAACGCAGGGTGTGGAATTTTACATTAAATACTTAATAAGATGTTTGTGTTTTAGTAGCTTTTAAAACGAAATTTCTATTTTTTTTAAATTAAATAACATCTTTGAATCAAACAGAATGCAAACATAAAAACTCACTGAAGGGAGAATCATTGTTGCCCTGACTTCGCAAAGCAGTTAAGGGTGCTTTGTTTATACATGAAGTCATCCCTTTTTATAAATATGGGCTTCATATATAGAACATTACAGATAATAAAGTGTTAGGCACATATTATGTATGTATTTAATCTTTATATGCATCATTAAGCAGCTAGCATAATCCTTCAGTGAGGAATATAGTCTGTGCTGAACCTCTTTCTGGGAAATCTGCCAGTTATGAACCAAGGTGGCCAAAGGTGGTAGAAATGTTCATGGGCTCACTTTTTTTCCTTGATTCTAGTTTATAACACCTATCATTAATTTAGTCCTGGTGTTTTTATGGTACCAGTCACTAGTATGTGTAGACAGCTACAGATAATAAGAAAGAGGACACACAGCACTTCTCAGGAAGGAATTCTAACAATATGACGTATAGCTGCTCAGAGGCGTGGCAGTCAGGGGCTTCGGAGGGATACAGTAGAATCATTCCTGTGGTGAAGTTTTATTCCTCTTTCAACACTTTTTCTTTTCCTTTACAGGCAAATGGTACTTTAAATCATTTAGCAGTCACACCATAGACTATTTGTGCTCTATTAAAGTCAGGATGTTTTTATTATTGATCATAATGACTTGATAGAAAATCTCATAGTCAAATTCTTTGTTGCGGTCACAGAGTATGCTGAGAGACTGTTTATTTGAAACATGTTCTCTCTAACTGAATAAATGTAACAGTGCTGAGTTTATCCTGCTTTTCTCAGGGTGACTAACATGCACTTTATTCTGCAGGTTATTTGAAGTGTCAAGAGTTAATACATTTGTGTTCACATTGTAGCAATGCAGTAGAGACTTAATTCCCAGTAATGTCTGGGATTGAAGAGACGCATTACTGATCTCTGCAAACTAGTGAGAAAATGACTCAGAATGACTACTGCAGGTGTTTGGTTAGCTGCAAAGAAATCCACTGTGTTTAGAAATGTCAGACTTTCTTCTGTTCTTGTGGTATCCTTCTGAGGGGTGGGAATAGGTACAGCTTTCTCACAGTTGAAGTTTCTTCTGTACAAATTGAATTATGTGAATTTAGAATTATTGAGTGAATTTTGCTAACAAACATCTTCTTGTAAAAGGACTTTATGTGATGTGGGATTTTAATT
Source organism: Ceryle rudis (assembly GCA_033439905.1). NCBI lineage: Eukaryota > Metazoa > Chordata > Aves > Coraciiformes > Cerylidae > Ceryle > Ceryle rudis. The sequence continues at coordinate 20,585 of JAAGNO010007698.1, read as the reverse complement.
TTTCTTATTACAAATTTAATGCATGTTTCTTCCTATCAGATATTCAGACTTTGTTGTCCATGAAATAGGCAAAGATGGACGTGTGAGCCATTTAGATGACTTTTCTGTTCCAGTGGATGATGAGGTAAATTTTGAGGTAAAGGTTTGGTAGTGGTTCTGCTTCTTAAGCAAAAACATTAAAAGGCTGAAAGTCATTCCCTGGGGGTTACTGGATGTTTGTTTTCCCCCATTTATTTATTAGGACCCATCAGAAGAAACATTTACAGTTTTGTCAGATGAAGACAAGCAACGTTTGGAGGAGCTCCAGCTTTTTAAGAATAAGGAAGCTAGTGTTGCCATAGAGGTAAAATTAATAAATTATGTGAAGTTTGGTGTGTGGAGAGGATGAGAGAGTGTGTAAGTGACAAGTACGTGCTTTCTAGTGCATGTAACATAAAAGATCAGTTTGAATAAGAGGGAACAGGTAGTTAGTACTCAAAATGTTTCCAGTTTAGGATTTAATTCTGTAAAGCTTTACAGATATACTCAAATTCATAAACGTGAGCAATCATTTTGGTTTCAGTGGAACCGTACACATGAACTCAAATACTATGGTGTTAAAATTTCCTTGTAGTGCCTTTTTTTTTTCCTGTCTATTAGTATTTTATAGAATAATTATGTAAGAAGGATTAAATAAAACACCCATCCTGATGAAAGGCTATTTTTAAAGTCAGTGTTTAGTCATTTAGTAGAAAGGATAAATATGCACTTCTGTAACAAGAAAATTAAGAAGATACAAAATTAAATTAAAACTTGGTAGTTTTAAACATCCAAATTTTCCATATACTTGAAGAATAGTTGTTGAGCTAAATTTGGGACGCAGAGATGAGTAGGATTAAATCTAATAATTTCAAATAAACCTTCATACATTAAATAATCTTACCTAGTCTTTTTTTTTTCTTTTTTTGCTTTAGTGCATAGAGAAAAAAATGTGTTTTGCCAGAGTTTTCATTAGAAGAGGGAATGTTATTAAGCACAAAAGAAGTGAATAAATCTTGAGAATTTTCTTCTGTGAATATTGAGACTGATATTTGTAGCAGAGTTATTTATTGTTTTTCAAAGTAGTTGTAGTAAGTAATCCAGGCTTTTAAAAGTATACCTATTCACTAATTCAGTGATTTGGTAGGTTTTCTTTAAGCGTGTAAAATTTAACACGTGAGAGAATCCCTCCCCTTTTGTATTACTTCACTTTGTTTCTGTGTGCATGCGTATTTACACAGGTAATTGAAGACACCAAAGAAAAAAGAACAGTTATCCATCAGGCTGTGAAGTCCTTGTTTCCTGGACTGGAGACTAAAACAGAAGATCGAGATGGAAAAAAATACATTATTGCTTATCATGCTGCTGGGAAAAAAGCACTGGCAAGTGAGTTTCAGTGTCACTGCTGTTGGGTAAGGTAAATGCTAAAATTATCCTCAAAAGAAAAATTGTTAGCAAGTACTTCAAGTGGAGCATACCTCCTAATGTACTCTGGCTTTGCTTTTTCCCTTTTGCAACTGATGCTGTGCATCTAAAATGGCTAGAAACACAAGGAGAGTCTCAAATGTAAATGTATACTTGTTTTTCTCTCCACATCATTCATCAAATACAATCGTGTTTGCTATTTCAGAGGGAATAGGCAAAATAGGAGCTTTATTTTCAGTATTGTTTAGACCTGCTTTCATGAATTTACTTGGCTGTGTAAGTGTGCATTGTAGAAGAGGTTGTAATTAAAATGTGTACATTACACTGATGCTGCAGTCTCAACTGTCCTGAAAATCCATGGCAAAGCTCTCAATGACTTGAATAGAGACAAGTATTTGAGTTCATTTGTTTTCTCGGAGTTAGATATAGTTTTATATAAATATAATATATTTACCATTGTATTTAAGGCTACTTCTGCTTCAAAGGTTAATTATATTTGTAGAAAATTGTCTTTATTCCTTATAAAACACAATTACTATTTTGGAATAATCAAAGTAATGAAGGATTTGCAAAAGAAAGTGTTACCCACTTTAATCTTGCCAAATACTGTTTTGGTTACTGGGGATAAATTCTTGTGTTCTATATCTTTTTTAATTTTATTACAAATTTGTTGCTAGTGTGAGTGGAGAGGGTTGTCTATATGCAGAATGTTACACATTTAACAAACAGTATTAATTAAGGTTTGATCTGATTTAAACTGATTGCATTCTTATATCATTTCAACCTACTACAAATGACGGTATGTAAACCTATCTCTTTAAAGACGAAGAAGATGAAGAAAGAGTAAGAAGATAAGATAATTTAAAATTGGAAATAACACCTTCTCCACATTCAATTTAGTTATTATTTTTTAAGGCTTGTTCTAAGCAAATATGGGAATGTTGTAGTTTTATGGGTGCAATTATAATGTGTTTATGTATCTTGTTGACCCATCTGTAGAAAATTTGTATGTTTGCATGCTTTATGCATGGAGTATGTATACTTACCAGCACCAAATTCTCCTCAGCCAGTTTTGTTCTCTGTTGGTTTGTAATGGTTTTACCTCCACCTCTTCCTTCTGCTGCTTCTATTCTTTAACCATTATTACAGTCAAGTAGTTGTTATTAAGCGGACCAGTCTAATTGAAGGGATAATGTATAAAAATTTAAGTATTTGAAATACGCTGAAAAGAATTTAGCGATGTGTCTCTAGGATTAAAACATTATCTGGAGCACCATCTTGTGATGCAGAGAAGCATCATCTATTTAAACTTGGATTCTGAAGTTCTGATGCTACAAATGCCTGTGCATGTTGGTGATGTGTGCAGTTTCAGTGAGTGTGTGTAAATGCTTATGAATGTAGGATTTAGGAGTGCAAGTTCTTTTTAGTCAGGATTATCTTTTGTGTTTGTACAGCCACTAACACATCTTAGTCCTGAGTGGGTTCCCCAGGCAAGAAATATTTCAGAAGTGTAGACTATTGAAGTATTAGCCGAGATACCTGATTATTTTTATTATGTAAAAAGTTACCAAACATACTTCCCTAAAATTTAAAATCAGAAGCTGCTTTATGTCTATAAGAAGTTTACACCCAAAACACTTAAAATACTGCCTTACTAAACCGTCAGTAAACTGCTGTTTCATCATTGTCCACGGATGAAGTTTGTTGCATCTCCAGTTGAAGCTTTCCATATGTTCACTGTTTGCCTCTGCACGATTCCATTGCATAACTGTCTAAATTGCTGTCATCCACCACCTAACTGTTGGATGCTCCCCAAAGCATAAACAGTCCCATAACCATAAACCTGCATGTTCACCTCTAAAAACCCTTCGACAGTCTAAAAATTAAATTATACTCTTTTGTGCTCTTTATGCTATGCATTGGGACAGAGGTCAGAACTGCAACAGGTAAGAGATGTTGACATTTCATGCTAATAAAATGAAATGCCAACTGTTATGACCTCCTAAACAGCGACAAGACTGGCCAAACTAGTAACAATTCTTTAAAAAAACCCAACACATTAGTAATGCTTAAAATTCTCTGAAACAGCCAAGAATTGGGCTTGTGCTACCTCTTCTTCCTAGTGCAGTATAGGTAGTAGTCATTTGGTGCAGAGAAAGTCTGCCAGTAATAAGTGATGTGAATTACAAGTTTGGACAATAATGTTTGACATCTAGGGTAAATTTTCTCTTGATTTAGTTAAGCCAAGCCTTTGCCCTTCAGCCTTGTATTTCAAACACCATCTGTATTTATACAACTTTAAAAGTATGTATTCAACATCCTGATATTAAAAAGGAGCTTCCAACCCTCGAGTTGCAGCAAATTGTTTGGAAAAAAGGGCTTGGAAATAGGATTTTACTGTCAAAAATGTAACGTGACTCTGAAACAGCAATAAGAACTGCAGACTGTCCCTCTGGTCCATCTACCTCATTGAATACTTTTAAAGTATTGGATGGGGAATGGTTAAATACCAGGACTGTAGCTGCAGTCTCCCCAGTACTCAGCATGGCTGGCAGTGCAGTGGATAGGCACGTGACTGTGGTGCCCACTGGTGTATATCTAGTATCTGTAGAGTCCTTTTAGTCTAGCCCAGATTAGGGCTCCTATTTTGAAGGGAGTTGAAATAACTGGGTGCAAGATGGATCAGTTAAAGAACAATTCCAGCTGGAGAAGACTTTCCTTGTGAATTGCTCTGTCTTCCTCTCTTCTAAATACTGAGTTCTACATGAAAGACCTTGCTCTTCAAGCTGAATGCAGTGCGACATTGACTGTTTAAGAGCAGTGGTGGCTCAGAAGGGAGACCAGCAGAAGCATGAGGTCTCTTAAGGGGCTTTAGACCATACTGCTCAGTTTAAGTCCTAGGAAACTCCATAGAGGGGGGGCTTTGAGTAGAAACTGGTGGTAAAAGGCAAGTGTCACAATAATTTTTAAGTCATTAAAAACCAGGGATATAGTGTTTTATACTGTAGCACCCACAATTGTTTTTGCAGAACTGTGTGTATGGATGGCAGCTTCTCAAAAAAAGCAAGAATAATTATATTTTACCAGAAAGTCTGCTGAAAATTAAACCTATTCACTATCTGTGTGGGTTATCTGGGCTTTATTAAACTAACATGAGCAAAAGGAGCAAAATTTCCCGAGAGCTTCCTTCCTGCATTGCTGTTTATATACTGGAATAGGACTGGCTTTTCCAGTTAGCCTTTACTGTTACAAAAGATGGTTAAGCCCTTTTTGTACTAAATAAGAACATCTGCTTGGTGGCTACCAAGAGATAAGGGGCTTCTAACTTAAAACACTGCAGAGGAGTTGGATTAGATGACCTTTAAAGGTCCCTTCCAACCCAAACCATTTTACGATTCTATGAAATCCTTAGTTTTATTTGTATAAAACAAAGACTTGATAAACAAAGCACCTCAAAATTGGTTGCTAAACCCATGTAGAATCAGTCCTCCTTCCCTGTACTGCCACCAACAGTGGATGATTGTAAAAGGAAAGTTTTATTTCTGGAGGCTTTTAGGTGCAGTGAAAGCTTGACAAATACAGACAGTTTTATTCTCTCTCCAGAAAACGCCAGATAATTGTACAGAATTGTGAGTCAGTTGTTAGTCTGCAGGAGCTCAATTTATCTCACCCTCTGGCCTTCTCTAAACATGGCACAGTATCTGGCTTGAATTATTTGTTCATATCTCTATTGTGCCAGATTTCTCCCTCCCATAGGACTTTAAAAATGAAATCACCGTAATTTTTTGTATTACCTTTTTTAGACTTTTGTAGAGATACAACCCATGCTTTTGCATAATACACAGGGAAAAAAAAAAGTCCTAAAGAAAAAAAAGAATATGTTAGTACTATAAATAATAATTGTAGTCTTCCTACAAACAGGGCTACAATGGTTCTCATCTTTTAGTTATAGAAGGCACTAGGTGAAATGTGGAGTGGCTTTTATTGCTCAAAGTCAGTGTAATGATAATGTTTTTGAGAAATTTAATCAGGCAATATGGCAGTTAAACGACTATGGTATATTTTTAGATAATTGCATGACAAAGGAGCTGTCACCATTTCATTCAAGATTTTCTAGGTGACAAAATTGATTAAAGAGAAGTTTACAGCCCAGTGGAAGGGGAGAAGGTATTCATCAATGTGCTTTGCTGTCAGTAATTCACTTCTTCTTAATTTTTTTTTTTTTTTTAAGAAAGGCAGAAGGAAATTGGCAGAAATTGTCTCTTGAATATTTGTATTTGTTTTACATGTAGCTGCAAAGGTGAAGATATTAAGGTTGGTTTTGGTTTTGTTTTGGTTTTTTTTTTTTTTTGAATGACACTTTACAAATTTTAACCTTTTGTTTTTAAAGATCCAAGAAAACACTCTTGGCCAAAATCTAGGGGAAGCTACTGCCACTTTGTACTGTACAAGGAGAACAAGGATACTATGGATGCCATTAATGTCCTATCCAAATTTTTAAGGTAAGGCTGTTATTTCTGCTAGCCTGGCTAGCATGTACAACTCCTCCTTGAGTTTCATGTTACTGTAAATGTTATGCTTCAGAATTATGTAAGAGTAACACATGTGATTACTATTGCCTAATTTGTAGACAGTGTTTTTAAAAGAAAAAGTTATTTTAGAGTATCAAATTGGAAACTTGTAAGTTTTCGAAGGAGGTGAGAATGGAACAAAATAATGCCAAGAAATTTAGAAGTCTGTACTTTACTTCTCCAGCTGAGAAAGGTCCACAGTTGAGGTTGGCTGATCTGAGGAAGGCTCAGCAGCTCAAAGCCTCAATGTACGTAACATAAATTAAAAGCTGTCTTTTTCCCAGTTTGGGAATATATGCAAGTATGTTATGAACCTGACAGATCGTGTTGTGGTAGTATGCTGGTCAGTTCCTAAGCAGTTAACAGGTGATAAACAGTTGTTCTAGATATTGATTTCTCCATAGCAACACGGTCTTAGTTCCTTTCATCTGATCAAGTGCAGCAAGAAAAAGATTTGCCAAAGGCCTGATGTGATGATTGCAGGGAACTGCAGAGGAAGGGCTATTTTAAAATGTGGTCAATTCAGCAATCTACTCGTAAAGGAAACTTCCCACTTCTCCCCTCCTTTTCCTTTCTCCCTTCCTGTCCAAAAATAAATCTTCATAATCTAGACTCTAACCACTATACTACTAGTATTTGTATTTATAAACAGAATGGTAGGAGTGTAATTTGGTGACAAAATGTATGTAACGACAATCCTGCTACGCCCTGGTGCCCATAGCTGGAATAACTGGAAGCATGCCCTGTGTAACACAGGCTGTAAAGTACAAAGTGTAAAGGAAAGGAAATTCTCCTCTTAAGGAAAGAAATGGATCAAAATTTAAATTAACTTCTCATATTCATACATGGTGTGCATGCATGGTTATTTGAAGTTTAAGGAAAAAATAGATGTAAATTTGGGTTTTAGTGAAATTAGTGGTGGCTGCACATTTGAGCATTGAGTATATAAAGTAGTACTTCAAAGCTTATATTCTGAAAGCACAGTTGTGGTAAAAGTGAATCTGTCCATGTATAGTTAAAACAGAAGTTTCCCTGTGTTTTATATATTTATGGATGAGATTAGAAAATGGCACACATGTCGAATTGTAGCCTAGTTCTGGAGAATATAGGTACATCTTGTGTTTTTCATATAGAAGATTAACAATTCTAGGTACTTACACTGAAAACTATGTTCAACCTGTGGCTATTTTAATATGCATAATATCTATTACTGTTGCTTTTAAGAGTGAAGCCAAACATATTTTCCTACATGGGAACTAAAGATAAAAGGGCTATAACAGTTCAAGAGATCGCTGTTCTTAGGTAAGTGAAAGAATACTGGAGTATTTGCACTTCTACCATGATAACTTGAATATCTCACTAAATATGTTGAAGACTCAATATGCACATGACACAAATGGTGGATTTGGACCCTGACCATGTACAGCACATGGATAAATGAAGATTGTGTAATCTTTTTTTATTCTCTGGTGATTGCTAGTATCTTCAGTCAGTGATGATCCGGAATCATAGGCTGGATGCAGGTGTTCGGCTGAAGCAGTGGGCCAAATAGCCTATGTGCCTTTTACAGGGCATGGCGCCCATGCAACAGCAGAAAACAGAATGACACAGTGAAAATTATGTCCCATTTCCTTCCTGACTCTTGTTTTTTTTTCTTCTTCCAGCTGGAATCCTATGTTTCTTTCTCACTGAGCATTCTGAACAGCTCCAGAGAAGGCTAACCACTGCCTTTGCTCATCTGTCAGTAGCCAGAAGGGACAAAAAATGATAAGGAATTTTTTCCTGCCTTAACCTACTCCCATTAGTCACCTACCAAGAGAAGATAAAAATTATTTTGTCATGTTCCAAGATAATTATTGATAATTATTTCTACACACTTGAAATTAGTGTTACATCCATAACTGAGAATGATGGATGCCTTGCAGTCATATATTACAATATCTGTTTAGCTAGCTGGAATATTCCACCTGGACTACTATTAGAAACTCTTTGAAAACCATGTTCCTTAAGTGAGGAATTTCAAGTTTTGAGAGCCAGAAATTTGATAAAATCCTTGTTAAAAGGAGGGCACTCACTACTTAATCATATCCTTCCTCCCAGTGGTTTACATGTGCATACATTTGCACATATAAAAGGAATTATTAATTTCTGAACCATGAGAAGTCCTGAATTGTTGCTGCTGCAAGGCAAATTTGTAAAGTGGTGACAATTAACCAGACTTGTGGTGCAGCCATCTCAGGTGCTGTTCCATTTACTTCTAACATGATCACATTTAATGTGGTGTCCAAGAGCTTCAGTGTGTTATAATCATTGACTGGGGCTGAACGTGCTGAATTGTCGTGTCTGTTCAGCAATGGCACAGCCTTGGAGAAGGCTTGTGCAGGAGAGGAGACGTTGCCATTTATCAGCCCACCCTGAGCTGACTACTCTGGCTGTGCTAGCTGATAAATGTGTCTATCCTGCTGTAAATTTTAGTGAAAGGGTCAGAGCACCTTGGTGATGCAAAGAAAAGGATATTCTTCCAAAAGTACTGCCAACAAAAATGACAGATATCGGTGACAGACTGGATTTCACACTCCTTCATCTGCACAAAGCTTACCCAGTGGCTAATTAGCACAGTCAGAAACGCAGAGTTAACTGGAGTGTGCTCATGGTGAAGTTACTCAAAGCAGAGTTCAGCTTCTGGGGTACAGCACACATCAATATTGTAACAGGCTTTTGTTGAGTACATACTGGTATTACAGATGTGAAAAAAAAAAAACCAAACCCAAACAAAAAACAACCACCACCAAAAAACCCAGTACTAACAGTCTTTGTCACAGTATACATTTTCTCCTGTATTAAGTAGCCTTAAGAATTATCTGTTCTTTTAGATATTTCATTAAAGTACTTTGAAAAGTCAACGACAGAACATTGGGGAAACTGGAATCACTGCTTTTTGTTTTGACATGCCAGCATTTCTGTGTCTATTTGATTATTTGCTTTTCTAAGCATAGGTTGGTCACTTGTCTGTCTCCTTCTAGAATCACTGCACAAAGACTTGCTCATTTGAATAAATGCTTGATGAACTTCAAATTAGGAAATTTCAGTTACAAGAACCATCCACTGAAACTGGGAGAACTGCAAGGGAACCATTTCACTGTTGTTCTCAGGTAATTTGTTAGCATGCATTTAGACAGTTCTAATTATTTTTTTTTTGTGTCCTTAATTAGGTAAGAGATATCAGTGCATCCTGTGTTACAAAAAAGAAGAAAAGTCCTCCTGTTGGCAGGAGTCTGTTGAATTTGATATTTGCTATATGATGTTGATGTTGAGCTTACAAAAGGGGATCACAAAATAGGGTAAGCCCTTAATCTGTCTATTGCTTTTTTTTTTTTTTTTAATGCTAGAAACATAACAGGAACTGATGACCAGATAGAGCAAGCAATGCACTCTCTCAGGGAAATTGGATTTATTAATTACTATGGAATGCAAAGATTTGGAACCACAGCTGTTCCTACGTATCAAATTGGCAGGTATGTGTTTTTTTTCACCCCCCCTTTCAGCCCCGTGGGTATTTTGTAACAGTTGGAGCAGCTTTTGAATGGTTCTTGCCCTGCTGGGGTCTGGTTTGGTG
>JAAGNO010007696.1:0-58814 GCA_033439905.1 Ceryle rudis | reverse complement strand
CATGGTGGCGGCGGCCGCTTTCCCTCCCCTTCCTGCGGCCGCCGGGCCTGCGCCGCGCAGCTCCGCACCGCGCAGCGCCGCTCCGCGCTTCGCCCGCCCCCACCGGGAAACCGCGCACGGCGGCCAGAGGTGCTGCCGGCCGCCGAGGGCTGCTCTTCCTGTACGGTGGCTGAAGGTCTTCCATTCTTTTTAAGATTGTCAAGGGGGCAAGTCATCTGTTTCTCATGTGGTATCATAATCATCATAATCATAAACAAAACAAAATAAAACACCCACATTTTTTTCTACTAAAAAAAAAAAAAGAAAGTATTTTGCGCCTTAATTTGGCTGCTGCTGAAACAGGCAAGGTTAAAACCAAAGATCTGCCCCAGGCCTGGTCCTCCACCGCTGCTGAGTTCTGAGGAGTCTGGATTTCGCTTCACGGAGGGTCGGAGCCTTTGACAGTCACTCACTGAGCACACACACGGTGTTTCTGCACTTGCGAGGTTGGGGGTGGCTGTAAGGTGATTCTAGGTGTCCCATGTGTATTCATTTCCTTACACAAGTGGTGTCCAGCTCTGGAGTCCCCAGCACAAGAAAGCGGTGGAGCCGGTTGAGGGTGTCCAGAGTGCAGAGGTGGGATGGGGCTGGAGCACCCGCCCTATGAGGACAGGCTGGGACAGCTGGGGTTGTTCAGCCTGCAGAAGAGAAAGCACGAGGGAGACCTTATAGAGGCCTTCCAGTACTTAAAGGGAGATTTAGAACAAATTTACCCCATGTTCTTGAATCTTCAAAACAAATTAATGTTTTGGTTCCAGTATTTACCTTAACGGAATTCTCCAGAATTACCAAGGCTGTTACCACCAAGGTATTATTTCACCTCTTTTTATTCCCAAGCATTTTACATCTACCTCCTTTAACTACCGTTCCAATTGGGCCAGCAAAAGGCATGTATAGGACTGATCCCATTTCCTGACCTTGAAAGAAGCTCCCACTGAAAGGCAATGAAAATATTGCTATTTATCTCAGCGGAATTAAAACCGGGTCCTTAAGACTTAAGTAGGACTTACATGGTACTTAGGTTTTATGCTTGCCCTCTGCATAGGGGTGAATCTCATTCCAGCAGAATGCCACTGGAGTATAGCAAAAACTGAGCAGCAGTATAATCACCTAAGCCTGAAGGACATCTATACTTTAAAAGTTTGTACTCTGCAGTCTACATTTACATTTATTTTCTATATATTTATATATACATACATATATACATAAAATGAATGTTTTGCCCATGAAAATGCTGTGCAAATTAGCAGAGAACATTATCTATATTATAATTTAAAAAAAACCCCAACATTTCCCTTCCTCCTGAATGGAAATCATTTTCATCTTTTCAGCTAATAAGGCTTTGAAGAATTTCATTAGTACCACTGTGTGCTATTTGAGTGCGTTTGCTCTTGACTGGTGATCACATCATTATCACTAAATTTTGCTGTAATATAGCTTCTATCTCCATAGCTTATAAAACCATTAATCTGAAGGAATCAATTCTTGCCAGACTTCTATTTTGCTGCTACCTGTGTCCAAAAGGCCATCAGTCCTGGGCAGCCGTCCTCCCCATCCAGCCACCTCCGTGGGAGAGGTCAGTGCCTGCACTTACATGGCACTGCTCACTCGTTTGGCCATCACCGTCTCGCCAACGTGCTGATGGATCAGCTCAGCTCGGGTCGGTGCTCCCTAGTGCAGATCTAGCTGAGGCAGTTTAGGGGTGTAGGCTAAGTTAGTCAGGCTGCTTTTCAGCTAAAGCACGGTAAGGAGCATGAACAAGTCCTTCCGCAGATGTATGCATTGTGAGTATGAACGGAAACTTAATTTTGTTTTAAAGACTATTATCCGTGTTACTCCAAAGCAACTTCTCCATCACAAAACAGAAGTCGCTACACGGTCTTCTCTCCTGTTCATTCTTTCCTTCACTCTTTCATATATGTGCATGTACACAGAAAGAGAGAGAAAAAAGGTTCCAGTCCAGCTGTAAAAATACTGCCTGGAAACATGAAGTTTTAGTGTGAAGCTGCAAGTCTATAATCATTCAAAATAGAGACCTAGAAGGAAAATCTTCCCTATTGTTCATGATAGTCTTTTTTAGGCTCCATTCCCCTCTTGATTTGTGAATTGCCATAAATAAAGTTCTCAAAGAATCCCACAAAAAATATTTAATCTTTGGTATTTCTACACCCCCCTGTTTTACGTGGAAACAGAACAATAATGAAGATTCTTCTTTTATCTGTGCCTCACTCGCTCGCTTGTCTTTCCTCATTAGCTTTGATATCACAGTGCCACCTACTTGATCAACAGAGTCAGGTTATTTTCCTTAGAAAATAACTGTGTGGTTCTAACCCCAAAGAAATCAAAGGGTTGCTCGGTTTCTGCGGGAGTTCCCCTCTCCTCTGCATCTCCTAATCCTTCCACAGCAGCACTGCCCTTCTTAGATGGGTGCCTTTGGGACCAGGTCTGGCCCTTGGCCTGTTTCATGGACTGACTGACACAAAGCCTCGACTGGGCAGTGATGGGATCCACTGGCACTGTGAGGACAATTCAAGCCCTTCTGACCCTTCTCTCAGCATCCCCTCTCCTCTCCAGCAGGTGTTTTGTTTGAGAGCTGGGTCCCTCTCTGTGGGCAGAAAATGGATCAGCCTTTTGTATGTGTAAACTGGGGCAGAGGCTTTGTTTGGAGTAACAAAGCATCACAGCAGTCTGAGGAGATGGATTGCATAGCCTGGAAGGTTGAGCCATCCCGTCTTAAAAATATCCACAGCCTAGCCTGAGCCTCAGCAGGCATGTGCTTTATTAATCTCTAAATTTTATTTAGACAACAAACACTACAGACAGGTCTAAAAGAAATTATCACTGTGCGCTTACTTTTAAAGACCTGTATCTCTACAGGAATCACCAGTCTGGCAAGATCAACCGTAGGAGTGAAGGTGACACTGCCACACTAAATAACTTTTCACCTACAAGACAGGCTTTTTTTTCTCTTTCTTTTTTACTATTGAAAGGTGTTTGAAGTTTTTTTTTTCTATGTATATTTCAAAGTTATTTTGATTCATTCATTGTGAAAAATCAATGTGTAGACTCCAGTTTTACCTGTCCTTAACCTTCCCTTTTTATTGCTTTTATCTTCACCTGTCACTCTGTTCTTGTCTTACCAGTATAGCTGCGAACAGGTAGAGTGTACCTATTAGCAACTTTCCAGTGCTCAAAGTCCTCAGTGGGCCTTACACGTGATTGTTCTTATCAAAGCCTCAACTTTTTGTCCTTCAGAGACATCTTTTCCTTGACTCGTGAATACTGGCAGAGTGACAAGAGATACAGGCTTGCTTTTATACACACCTAGGCTTCCTCATATGGAGACAGGGAGCTGTAGAGATGCCTACACTCTTTGTTGTCATGCTCCACCTGTGAGGAGGGTAGGACAGCTTTCTGCAGCAGTCCCATGGTACCTTTCCGCTTCTCTGCTGCCTGCCGAGTGTAATCACTTTACCTCGGCAAAACTGGCACTGGCTGGTGAAGTCACTCGGCAGCTGGGTATTGAGATACTCTTCTCTTGGTGGCTGTGCTGGCCACTGCAGTGAACAAACTTAAAAATGGTAGTCTGGTGTCACTGCCACAGGACTCCAGCAGTGGTCTGTGCCTCCCCTGAAAGGGAACCCGCACAGCAGTCAACCCACAACAGCATTCTTCATATATACTCTGGGATAGTAAATTATAAATAAATCTTCTGTAACAGCTGGGAGGTATTACAAGAAAACAAATAACTGTTTGCTTACTTAATGGCCATCAGTCTTGATGGTGCTCCCGGTTCGTTTATAGCTCAGGACTGAGATAAAGGTTAGCATTGACCGTACAACAATAAGCTCTCACATGTGTCTAATACAGTTGCTTGGGAACACAATGCCAATATTTTCTGTGTTGACACCAGCACCTGTTCTGTCTCTTTAGCAGGATAGCTTCCGTGCAAATAACTCGTGTGTGAGAGCTCCCTTCAACTGGATTCCAGTTTGCTTTGTAGAATTAAATGAGCACAGCATAGGGCGGTTAAAGAGATTTTCACATTCATTGTAAAAAGAACATTTTGTCTGCACCGATGATGAATATTAACTCTTGTCTTACAGATTAATGACTTTAATACTTCTTGGCCATCAGCTGTTACCAGGGCCAGAAGGGAGCAGGAATAATTTGGAAGTTGAGAGGGGTGTGCTCATCCCATTGCAAGTGGCAGCTGAAGTCGAGTACTTCATGTGCAGTCAGTTCTGGACGTGCTTTCTGTGGCATTTTGTTATAGTCCTGGTGAAGTGAGAGTTTATAGGGGTATCTTGCTCAAATACACATCTGATTGATTGGTTTTACATATTCCTCCTACTGACTGCACTGTCACAGCCCACTAGTGTAAAACAATCACTGGATTTAACATGATGATGGATAAACCAGGAAGTGCCTCAGTCCTCCCTCCAGAGGGGATAGGGAAGCCACTGGTCCTGAGTGCATCGCCCTCACTTAGAGTGTTATGGAAGATGTGCTATTTTCAACTGTTTCCATGCTGAGTACCACAGGGGAGATATTTTGAGGGTGCAGAAAGTACTCCTCTACATTTCCAAGCTGCGGTGTAAGCTAGCTCTGGGCTCCTGGCTGCCTCAGAAATTGTGCTACCAGCTGAAGCCAGATAAACGATTGCAAGCACAAAGGCAGCAGCAAACCACAGCTGGTTTTCCCTGCAACTGTTCTCTTGCTGACCTAACCCATACCATACCTGTGACTGAGCTGAGGAGAAAGAGGAAGATGACTTTTGCATGTGGGTAGATTGCTGTCGTAATAAACACCTGAGCAAACTTCACCGTATCCTGTCCTGGCTGTAGCTCTGCATATGTGGCACAGAGCCTATAAAGCCAAGAATCTTATGAAGTTTGTTCTTCCACCTCCACCCAGGCAAAATATATTCCCAAATTCCCGCCCAAACCATCTTAATTTAAAAAAATGTAATGAAATCTCATATAAATGATGGGAGTTTCGTCTTCTGAAAAACATGACATGGTAAAATCCTGGCTGGGGGAAATGCCTTCTCTGGGCAATGCTGGCTTAAGCAACCATCAGCCCTACCCTGAGCTGCTCATGTGTGCCCCTGCATCATCCCGCTACCACAACTGCTGGCATAGCTGGGTGGTGAATTAAACAGAAGCAGAGATTCAGATGGAAAATAGCCCAGGGAAAGGGGGAAGGGAGAGAGTTTTCAGCCAGATCAGCTCCTCCATCTCATCTCAAATGCGGGTGTTTACACCCTGCAGCAATAGTGAGAACAGAATTATCTGGGGAAGGGGGAGCAACCAGGGTGGTGGCTGTTTAAACCAGTTCTACCACCCTCACTGATTGACAAGCCATTGCTTTGGGGGAAAAAACCAACAACTCAGGAAGTCCCCAGTGTAAGGAAATGGGGTGGTTGCTCTCCCTCAACTCCCACCTTAATCTGTTTACTTGTTGCTGGGGCTTTGATGCTTGTCACAAGGTTGTCACCAGTGGTCGGTGCTTACGCTTCTCCCTGCTGTCACCAATGCTCTGCCTTCCAAGGAACTTTTGTGGTCTGACTTGCAAAACAAGATGTTTCTTAGGGAATATGAAAGAGGAGGCAAGACGTAACACATGGATTGCCTACGTAGTATGTGACTTCTCTGTGCGAGCACAAAGTCTTCCCAGTATTCCCCTCACTGCTTTGTTCCTCTGCCAGGCTGTGTTAGGGCTGGACACTTTGTGCAGCACTGGCACAGTGCTCCAATTTGACGTAGTAAATTGCTTAACAGTTTCATAACATTTTCCTTTCACTGCTGGGTACAAATGAGGGGCTCTGATCAGGAGGTTGCATCACAGGACAAGCTTCTTAAAGAAAGATAAAAGCTGGAAATGAGTTTACACTATTGTGTTGCATCCCCGCTTGTTTTTTACTACACAGTCCTTTGGGGACACAGCGTGGCAATGCCAAAGCAATATGCTCTGCCAGCGTATGACAGAGGGACATTAGCTGTGTCCTCTGGCAGATGCTGTGGCGATGAATGTGCATGAGGCTGACACCGGAGCTCCCACCGGGCGTTTCCTAGGGCAGCGAGGGCCACGGGGGTGGGTATCACAGCAGCAGCAGCGATTGCTGCTGATGGCTGTTGGGGCTCTTCCCAGGATAAGTCTGATCCAGGCTTAGATGCCAGCAGCTCCTGCTGTTTTAACATGAGCTTGATTAGGCCGGCGCTATGGAGGATCACTAGACAGTGCACGTGTGCCAGAGGCCATTGCTAACAGATGGGATAATAAGATCTCTTCCAGAGGCTGATCCAGAGGTATTACGAGCACATGTTTTGGTGTCTGCTTCCTTGGCCATCAGAGAGCAGTGATTTGTTACAACAGCCCCCACAGGTCCTTAGCAGGCCTTCATGTGCAGAGTGTCAAGCAGGACGTGGCCTCCTTTGAGACAAGTGTCAGCTCCACATGGTTTTCCAGAAGGGTTTTTGTCTCCTCAGACCTTTTTGTCACTGTCCTGGGGGATCAGTCTTCCTTCAAACCTGTAGATAAGGGGTTTCCAGCCTAAATACTACACCTCCTGGTGGGGTCACAAGCCTGGCTGATGCAATTCGGTACGCAAGGAGTTGGGGTCCTGACCAGGCTGCCAGTCTGGCACAAGCCCTGGGGAAGGAGAAGGAGCAAAGGTGAAGCGGGGTGGCTGGCCTCCCTTTCCTGCTCCCCTTGCTCTCTGCTTCCCCTGTGGTGCCGAGAGGGAAGGTGTCCAGTGAAAGTGTGGCCGTGGCCCACTCTGCGCACGGCAGGAGCAGCCCAGGCAGAGCCGGGAGGCTGTGGCTCTGCTCTGAGGTGGCAGCACCCGCGGCGGGGTGAGGAGCGCACCTCGAAACAGGGAAAGGGGCAGCGAATGACTGCGGTTTGGGGCTGGCTCTGAAAGCGGCCCCGCCAGGCGTGCTTGCACATAAGTCAGGTGAATGCAAACACTGCCTGGGGCGGCAGCTTCCCGGGGGTGGAGCTGCTCCGGCACAGGTGGCAGGGCTGAGCCCGGGGCTCTGCGGAGCCTGGGGAGCCCTGCTCCAAAACCAAGCCCAAAGCAACCAGCCTTCGCCTTGGCAGCGAGGTCACCTCCCTAGAAGTCAAGCTATTGCTCCCTGCCACCACCACCACCACCATCACCAAGTAAGGCTGGGCATGGCGAGCATGGACTGTCCAGGGAAGGAAGGTGTGGGGTGCAGGAGGAGGAATTTGGTCCTGCTGAAGAACAAGCTGTATGTGGGGGAGAGGAGGAGGACGGAGCCCGTGGTGGAGAGCACGGCCACCGTCGGGGACCACGGCACCTTGAGGAGGAGTCAGTCCGACCGGACAGAGTACAGCCAAAAACTTCAAGGTATTGGGGAAATTTGCCTAGCGCTCTGCTGCAAGGGGTGCTCTGGGCTCGGGTGATTTCTTGATGCCCCCCAGGCCACAGCCTCGAGATAAAGAAGGGAATGGCAGTCTCTGCCCCCACGCACTCAGGGCTGGAGGAAGCGATTGCCCTCTCTCAGCCTCGCCCCCCACTTCCCGGGTGTCAGACGATTCCCTTACTGTTTCTCAATAATGTTGTGTAGACAGGATACAAAATGCAGTTGAAGGTTTTGGTATGTGCCTGCAAAACACGTGTGCAACCAGGATCTTTCTTGTTTGTCACCAGGATGCGTTTGCAATGCCAGCAGTCGTGCAAATCTGATGGCTCCATCCTATCTGTCTTTGGCTGTTGGATCAAGTGGGGTATATACTAAGTAATCGGAAGTGTCAAGGGCAGGTTTCTCTTTCAGTTAAAAACACCAGGATCTATAATGTGTTTATACACAGATTGTATGAGCCTGAGCTAAAGTATGTCCAAATACATGATTCCCATTATACCATTATGGAGAGGGCTTCTCTTCAAACAACCAAACTGCATCTGGACAAGAAATTGGCAAAGTATGTCAGTACTAGGCCTGTCAATCAAAAATTAAATGTGATGCCACAAATTGAGGGAAAGCATGCAGAATGCGTGTGGCTACGGGAGTGCTCTGGAACGCAAACTGATGAATTTCTGTGGGTTTCCAGGATCTCGAACAACACGGTCCCATCACAAATGTCGGGTTTGACTATTGTTAGAATCTAAGTGTGTATTACTAAAAGTGATACAACTGCCTAGTGACAGTCACTGTTGTGTTTTATTTCTAGGGAAATAAAATAGGTAAATACTTTGGGTTGCTGTATTATGATTTTGATGCACTTAATTATGAAGTAGCATTCCTTCAGAGAGACAATAAAAGCAGAAAATAAAATAATAAACCTGCAAATAATAGGATTTCTGTGGGGGCTGCATACGCTGAGAAGAGCAGAGCAGTTCATTGATTAACATGTTCCCTCCTCCTCATAGCTAATTAATGAGAAGATGAAAAATTTTCAGTTGAGTCAGGCACACCCTGAAGGTTACCGGCAGGGGTGTTCCAGAGTACAAGCACAGATTGCTGTGGCTGGGCAGGTGAGCTCCTGGCACACATCCCACCAAAACAGCAGTCTTTTACTCGTGAAGGGGATTACCCACTGAGGTCAAGGTTATCAGAGCAGTACCCAGCAAAAAGCGTGAGGTCTTTCTGCCTTGTGGGAGGTGTATTTGTGCTGTGAATGTCTCCTGTTTAAAGGAGGTGGGGGAGCCTAGGTAGTCATGGCAGAGCATGAGGTTATGTTTATGGCAGCAGTCCAAGGAGACAGTAAATCCAGTTTACAGCTCCTGCCACCAGCTGAGACTGCCACGGCCACCTATAGCAAAGCACCAGTCTAGTATCAACTCGCTCTGCTTGCTCACGTTTGTTCAAGTAAACTGGTGATGGGTTAATAAGGTACCTGCAAGCTTTGTATTGGATTAGAAGTTGCCAGTCCTCAGAGTGAAAATACAGTCAGTAGAAACTCCTATGAAGTGTATTTACAGTCGCAATAGAAAGAAATGTGGTTGCGTGCCAAGGCCTGATCTGGATCAAACCTTGCTGAGCTAGATGTGCCTGTATCCGCCTATGATCATGGATTCCAGACCTAATGTGCTACCTGCACCGACGATTTGCTAGGATTGTACGTTCCTCATTTTTCTCACTAGCACTTGGATGCAGAGCAGCTTACTCCAAGGTGAGGGAAGTGGTTTTGTTGGTACAAAGCTTTTGAGTTCTCCACTTTTGGTAAGAAAACCCAACAGCTCTGTTGGTGACATTAAACGGTCTGTTGTGCATGACCAGATTGTGACTGTCTGGTCACCCTGGAATAGTAAATGTTTTGCAAAAAGATACAAATGGTAATAATTTGCACTTGCTTCCCATATGAATCGGAGGAAAAGCTCCGTGTTTAGCTGCCCCTCCCTTCTATAGTCCCCGGTTAATAGTTTCCTAGCGGCCAGTCTGCAGGGCTGTGGTAGGTATTAACACAGATAAGGATGTGTAAGACGGGGAGATGCAACAGAAGCAAACCCTGCAGGGGTGAATCTCCTGTGAGTGGGGCGGGTTTCCACAGCTAATAGTCAGAGTCTGCAGGAGCCCCATATCTGCTAGTGGTAGACAACCTAGAGAGAGCACAAGGACCAAGGTGTCTGTATAGCCCGGTGCCTACATCAGCACCGCAGCACATTCGCACAAGGTGAAGCACGGGCAAGACATGTGTCGAGTGCCCTTCCAGCCCTTTGTGTGCTTGAAATGATTGCCTGAGTAGAAACCAGGCTGTTGCCCCTCACAGCCATTTCCAGCAGCTCTGAAGTATATACTCAAAGTGCAGCCCAGTGTGCTAGAAATATAGGTCCCCAAACAAAAGTCTATAAACAACGAAAAAACCCATGACAAACAAACAGACAAAACCAAAAACCAGTGAGCGAGCAGCCAGGGATAAAAACTCCTGAGAATTCGGTTTCTGCCCTCGGATCTCTCTTAAGTTTTGCTGTTTTATACAGAATCCACGATGTTTTTTATAAAGAATGGGAAAGGAGCCTACCACCCAGATCTCCGGAGTAATCAAGGTGGTTTGCTCTGAACTCTACAAACATGAGCACAAGAGCATTGTCAAAGGTGCAAAATCCTGCAAGTGTTTTTCACTTTAAAATGAAGGATTCATTAAAACCACAAGAAAGCATTTTAATGGTTAATTATTATACTAGGCACTTCCATTCAGTACCTTATCTGGTGTGAATGGCCATCCAGCACCTCCTGCCTTTACTCTTTTGAAAAAGGAAATAAGATGCAAAGTAACCATTATATTCTCAAATTGCTTGGCAAGCACTAATGCATCCATTTCAACTCATCCTGTGAGATAACCAAGTGCCTGCAGCCCTATTTTAGATAGGGGAAAATAAGATGATTGCTATCAAATGGCAGGTTCCTGATACAACCATGCAGTCATCTAGAGCTCAGGTTGTAGTTGCATTCTTGGATGAGTCCAGGAATACCTTGATCAAACCATATATATTTTTTTTTCTTCTATATTTCTCCATCAGCTGGACAGAAACATCCCTTTGCTAGAGGGAAGAATGGGGTTAAGGAAAATATATTCACTAGCATTTGTGATGGATGCAGAAAAAAGGGTCCTAACAAGAGCTAAGACACAGCTCACGTGATATTTCCAAGCAGTGCTCTGCTCTATGTTCACTACAAAATCCTGCCTATAAGTCCTTTCAAGAAGAATGAAGAACTTGCTACTATCTTTAAGCAATGGCTCCAAATGATATTTAGCAGCTCAAATGTATTATCCGTAGCTGTTTAGCTGGTAGGAGTTGGTCTCTTCTACAGTGACAAAATCCATCATCAGCAGCTGTAGAAGTTCCTCTATTAGTATCTGTGTATTGCATTAATGCTGGCATCAGACTTTGAGCTGAAAGCTACCACTCTCTGAGCACCTATGTATTACACCAAGAGGAGTTTGTTCGGTGTACTTATTGGCACATAAATGTTTGCGAGATCAAGGCAGATTAAAATATAATGTATCAGAGGGGATAGAGGATATCAACCAAAAATGGCAGACTATGAAAAGGAATTTAAAATATAGTTTGCTGTCTGTTAGGTTTTGGACAGATTGTTGTCTTTGTGGTGTGAAAAATGAGCTATAGAAACTGGTGTGTTTCCAGCAGGAATCGGAGATCACACTTGCAGTGTTCAGCGAGACAATGCATGCTTTGAAAATACTCCTTGTTTTACAAATCTATTACATATTAACTTCCTTATAACTTCAGCTCTGAATGGGTCAGTGGCACTGTTACATGATTTGCACATGCGCCGATTTAAAATAAATCAGTGACAAGATCAGCAAGAGATACAGGGATTCACATCGTGCAGCTACCACAATGTATTGCCTCAGAGCTCGTATCCGACCTCGGAATTTCACGTTTTGCTTGTGTCTAACGTAGTTATGAGAAATGACCCACACCAGAAATGAGGCGGGAACCTGTGAAATGATACAAATTACTGGAAAGGTGCTACCCCTGGGTATACCAAAGCCTAGTCAGAGGAAATTCATCCCCCCTTCACTCCGTCACAAGCAGGGCAACTTCCTCCATCCCATCCTCCTCCCTGCCTGCAGAGCCCACCGATTCCTCCTGCATGGGCTGCCCGTGCACACAGCTTCTTGGCAACTCCCGCCAGGAGTAAAGATCCTCCAGCCTCTCCCCAGTTCCTTATTTGCTTTGTGCTGTACTTCCTGATTAACTTTCTATAGACTACAATGCAGATCATATCCTATTTCTTTGCAAAATGTATTGATCTTTGGAGCGGCTGGTTTGCTGAAGTACAGTAAAGAGCAAAAGTCTGGATTATTTCCTGAAGTGCCGGAGATGGCTTGATGAAAATCCCCCCTTGTGCCCTGTGATGAGAAATCACAGTCTAACAAATACCTCTATTTTCTCCTGTGCAAATTTAAGCTCAGAGGATCTAATTCCACTAACTTGTACTGCAATAAAGCTAGAGTTATGCCCTGAACTCATTGCAGTGGCAGCCAGGCTGGGAAGCGAGCTCATCTTTTCAGAGCAGAATCCATTTTGTGCTGCTGTGTTTGCACAGCACTTGGCACAATCGAGTCCCGCCACGTAGTTTAGAACTCTTAGGAGCTACTGCAGCGTAACTAGTAACAGCAAGCGGGGTAAAGGAGTGTAGACTAGGGCCCAAGGAGGTTTACTGATCCTTCTCTGAGCATATTAGCCAACATTTTATTAATGGGATACTTTGCGTTGGGGGTCACACAGCTCACAGTTTGTACAGCTAATCTGTGCCAAATCTTGAGGCGCATGTGTCCCAGGGGAAGCGGTTCAGATGCAGCTCCACCTCAGTTCTTACTTCATTAGCATATTAGCTCCATGCAACAGGAATGATATATTTATACTGGTATATGACACACTGGAAAGGTTTCTTTGTGAGTATTGGTGCTAACAATAAGGGCATTCTCCTGTCATCTGATGATAAGCTTTCTTCCCTTCCACTGTGGTCACATGGGATCTCTCTGTAGTCCTGTCAGCACACGTATAATTAAAGCAGTCTGCTGTCACAGAATTGAAGAAAGAACTTGCATGTTGAATGTAAATATTTTCTGTACCTTATGGAACAGAAAAATGATCAAAGATCGAATGACCTAATTGCAAGGAAGGCTCTGATGCAGATTTTATGAGCGAACCTGTTGCCCAGGAAGACTGGTGCAAGGTCATTCTGGTCCTGCGGTGTTCTCCTCCTGTGTGCAGAAGGGGCTTTTTGCATGTGTAACCTGCAAACCTGCTCCTGAACAATGCTGCTGTTATGCGCCTCTGAGAGTAAAAGAAAAAAAAAGCATTTTCCACAACCCTTTCCCAATTCTTTTCTATTTCCGTGCCCAACTTGGAGTTGATCAGATTTAATTCACACCATATTGTTGCACCATAATAACTCTGGTGCAAAACTGTAATGACATCCCTACCAAGTGGTCCCTCACAAGGGGAGGGGGATCTGGAGTGAAACTCCTTGTGTGTTAGTTCATGGGATGCAGTTCTGAACGCAGTGGGAGACTCCATCTTTTCCCACCACTTGTCCCATTTCAGGCTGCCTTACTTCCAAGGATCCCAGTGTCCTTGTGCCCCACAGCCTTCCCGGCAGCCAGAGTGGAAGCAGGGGCATAGGGGTAGAGGCAGGGCAGCGGTGCGAGGGGAGAGGCAAGCGGCCACAGCACCAGTCTCTGAACTTGGCTGCCTGTGTTTCATTCCCAAATCCAGCTGATAAAAGCCAGTGTACATTCCTGTGTGTAATAGCTAGGTTATCTGAGGGGACAGGCTATCTGAGGACTTGATTTCACAGGGGAGTAATTTTATCCAGGAGGGTAGTATGAAACTCGGGTTTCACTCGTGGAAACACAGTAATGCTGTAATTTGTTTGTTATACCTTGATAACTTATGCCTTCAATGCTCCCAAGTGCCAGGCAAAATCCTTGTATTTGCACAGCACGAGTGAGAGCTTGTGTGCCTTTGGTGTCCTCCAAATGCGGCCCAAGGAATGAAAAGGGCCGTTACTCGCTCCGTGCACTGCCATCACTACACTTGCCGCTATAGTCTACGCCAGGACCTTCACTTTCATGGAAGGCAATGGAGAGGGAGGAACCTGGGTTCTGTCCCCAAGGGCAAACGCAATATCCAACCTGAGCATCTTACCTGGGAGGAAGGATGGATAAAGCAGACATCTCGGAGTTGCTCACTCTCTAGGCTGGGAAGCCAGGGAAATTTGCACACACAGATCCTGCAAACTTGCTCTGGCTGCTCCTCCAGTCTCTTGCTGTGGACCCCCCAACATCTCCTCTGGGCCTGGAAGAGAGCTGCAGCATTTGCACACTGCAAGCTCTATTCCTCCATGCTCTCACTGCACTGCTGGATGTCTCCATCTGGGGGATATTTTTAGACTCTACACTTGCAAGAAATTGTTTTTGTAAGACGTGTGGCTGCTTTGTCCATGTCATCACGTAACAAACCTTTTGTTTTCTGTAACTAGAGATGTGTAGTTCAATACACAGCTGGAAAGCTGAAGTCATCACCTTCCTCTCCAAAGCAAAGTCCTCCAGAGAGGTGACTCCTGCAAGTTATCGACATCACAAAGCAACAATTGCAAACATTACCTTCTGCTTTCCATTTTTATGCCTACTAAAAGTACCAATTACTGGTTTTTTGTAAACTGGTCTTAAGACACAGCCATTGGATAAACCATTCAACACACAGTTTTTTCTTTTTTTCTAAACCTGGCATCTTTGAGGATGCATGAGCCAAACTCTCACTGTAACACTTAATCCTCAGCAATGTCTCTTCCTGCTAATCCTCTCTCTCAAGCCATTCTGGGGCTGGTACATGTTACCAGGTAGAAACAAGTCTGCTTATGTTCCAGATATGCACTTGCTGCTTGTGCATTCATTAAACTTTCACTTTACTCCACAAGGATTTCAGCAAGCTACTAATGTTCTCAAACTGGTCAAAAGCAATCAGCTGAACATGAAATCACAGGTTTTGGCTGTAATCATCACTTCAGGATCTTGCTGTTGCATTCTATAGAGACAGACATGCCTGAAATGAAAAAGTGAACGTATTGAGTGAAAATGGAAAATTATATTGCTTTTAACAAAAGGATACATTTATTAAAAAACATCTTTTCTGTAAGGAAACAGCATCTACCTCATATTTCTCATGGTTATTTCTTCCTGTTGAGAATAGTTTGTCTTTCTTGGCATTATTATCTATCATGCAATGAGGATAATAAATGAGCCCTGACATAATTCAAGAATCAAATTTGATCAGGGCAATCTAATGACATAAACTGAAAGAACAGCCTCACGAGGGATTGTGACTTCAAGCCTTAAGTGGGATACGGTGGCTTTATTTTGCTCATATAATGCTCTCCTCTGCCACCAGTATAAAGAGCAGAAAGTTCTGCGACAGACTTGAAGGTTAAAAACTCAAAGGTAGACAGTACATCTAAATACAAAAAAAGTCTAAAAACCCCAACGCCCCCTCCCTGGTTCGTTCAGTTTCCTTGTCCCCACTGTTTGAAGCTAGCAGTACAGAGGCAGAGGTGCATTCCCAAAAGCATCCATTTCAAACAGTAATTGTGGTCACACCAGTCTCACTAGAAAAGGTGATGGGAGAAGCATTAATCACACAACTGTCCTTTCTGAATAGCAGTGGTCAGCATAACTGTAGAAGAGTTTGGGGCTGATGATACATTGGATTTCTAACATTTTACACTTCTCAGCAGAAGATGGCTCAAAGCCCTTCTCTCCTGAAAGCTGCTTGGTTTTCCCACAAGTCCAGCTCCAGGTTATCATCTACACCTTGGCCAGTGTTGCACGGGTGAGTGGTGTGCTGTTCCATCCTCTCTTGAGCACTCGTGACCTCGCCCTTGACAATCAGTTCAAACAACTGCAATATATTCCGTATTGGCTATCAGCGAGCAAAGCATCAGATACTGCTTGCTATTGCCTCATTATACAGTACACTCCCTACCAGAGCTGACACGAAGGCGAAGCAGTTTGATCCTTGGCAGAGATTCCCATCCTTTGCTGCTGAGCAATAAAAGCCTGTGCTGTCAAAGCAGGACCCGGGTAATGCAGAGATGAGTATGGTAATGATAAGTCCGTCTTTGTTGGTACTCTGCACCATCTTGTGGCTAGCAGGAAAACATCAGAAAAGCCTCTGAAATATTTCACTTGGGTTTTTTTTGTTTGTTTGGATGGGTTTTGTTGTTGTTGGTTGGCTGGTTTGGTTTTTGTGTGTGTGTTTTTCCTAATGAACAATACAGATTGTCAGTGTACACTGACAAAATCGGTGTGCTTTGTAGAGCTGACAGGGATGTTTGCAGCCTGGTTTAGGAGCCAACAAAAGGGAAGGCCATTATTACGGATAAGCAGGTTGCGTGCAGGTCCTGGAGCATCAGAAATTACCTATTTGTAGAAGACTTGAATTTCCATGTCTTTGAGCCAAATCAGATATTCTAGTTCTTAAGCATGGAAAAAGAGTTAAGAACCCAATGACCTCTGCTGTTCCAAGAAATGTTTGTTACTGATCATTAAAGGTTTTCCCATATTCTCCTGTAATCTCTTTCCCTCTTTCAAAGAATATTTTTAAACAGAATTACAGGTTTCATCATCATCATTAGTAACACTGTCTTAATTGGAAAGTTTGTCTTCCAGTACTTGCAGTCCCCAGCCTCCCATGAATAGACTCAACATTACATCGTACAGAGAAAAGGTTATTCCAGTAAAGCTTATTTATAGTGAACACACAGTCTTTTTCTTCCCCGGGAACACATTTTCTCCCATCCTCCAGATCATAATAGGTGTCAGACTAAGACAGTGTTTTCAAAGAAGGGCATCAGCTATCCTTGAATTTCAGTGTGACAAAGATCAAACTCTCCTGTGCTCTGTGGAAAATATCTGCTCACATATATAGTATCAAAGCCAGGGGAGCTGGTGATGAGCTAGGGAGCTTACTGCCAAACGGACAGTTTCCTTCACCGAACCTGTGTTCGCTTTTAGAGGAGGGAGATGGGGTGACACTCGGTCTGATCTGGGATTGCCATTTATTATGCATCTTTTCCTGCTCCTCGTGGCAATATGGGAGTTTCCAACAGGCACCAGTTAGGTTCCCCCATGTCAAGCTGGGTGAGCACACAGGATTACAATGCTCCTCACAAATCTCCCTCTTTTAAACAGAAAAAATGGCCCCGCAGGCAGCGTCCTCCAGTCCTGCCACTTCACTGCAGGAGGATGAGGAAGAAGTTAGCAGACGCATGATGGACAAAAGAGTGAAAATCATTGCAGAACTCCTGCAGACGGAGAAAGACTATATCAGCGACCTGCATCTCTGCATCAAGGAAGTGATTCAGCCCCTGAGAAACAAGCAGGTGAGCGCTGGGGGCGGAGGACGAGGCAGTGACGTCAAGGTCTCAACTCACCCACATTCTGCTTGCAGAATAGATAAACAATGCAAGTGTCAGCACGAGAGTGACGTGGTGCCAGGAGCTGTTCTGGAGCTAGCTTTCCAGAAGGGGATGTGCCAGGGCTCCAGCAAGGAGAGTGGGAAGTCAGATACGCTCCTGGCACTTGCGCTGTCCTTGCATAAAGTCTGCATCAAGGTACTTGCCCAGAGAACAGCTTGGATGCTATAGCCCTGCTTGTGGGCTGCAATAGCAGCTTCCACCTCTCCATACTGCTCTGTAGTTACAAACCCTTCTACATGCCCTGGGGGACCTTTACTGGCACCTCCAAAAGCAGTAAAACCCAATAAACCCAAGTATTTTCCATTATAACAACCTGGAATGGCATGAACCCTTCCATCAAGGTTAAATCTGGTGTAAAGATAACTTCATCCAGCCTTTCAGACAGCCACGGTGGAGAACTACCATGCCTGACAGACCAGTGAGCACTTCAGAAATTGGCATTCTACTCAGGAAAGGTACATTTAAGAAGGGATGCTCATAAACTATCTTTCAGGGAAATTATCTTATTAGGCCAATGATACTCATTTTCCTTTTCAGCTGAGACTTCAAAGAGGACCTTTTCCTCAACATTATTCCAATTTCTAGAAAAATTGTGCAGCCAAAGGCCGGAGATAGAAGAGGTTGTCCAGAGAAAGATTTGTATTTGTTGGGCCCACAACCAAGCACTCAGAGGCTGCACAAATGATAATCTGCCGCTAACACAGAATAAAAATAATTTTAAACAGCCCTTAAATGAAGTGTTCTGTATTCAGGCTTTCTTGGTGACCAAATACAGGTGCAGAGGCCAAAGTGTCTTTAGATGACATTGGCACTGCCTCATCTGGAAACACTGTGCTGTTTAAGCTCCTGCAGGACCTTTTTTCTATCTTAAAACTCTGTCAGAGTTTGTTCCAACCCATTTTCAGAAGAGCTGGCATCTGCTGGCATGACTTTAAGGAGTTCTTGATGTCTTCCTCCTCACTTGTTCATCTGTTTACAAGTAGTCTCCACTTGATTCTCTCTGCAGCCTGGCCAGCACTGAGCAAGAGTATTCCCTTGTTGAACTCACTGGGATTTTTGACACACATGCTGTATTCCTTTGCTCCTTTCCAGCCAACCAAAACCATATGTTTCAATTCTGTCCTTTGTCACTGTATTAATATGTCTAAGTGTCCATGCACAGCACAGTTCCCAGTACTATGCAGGCATTGTGCTGGAGCGGAGGTCGGAAGTCCTGTGCTGGATGTATACAGGAAAAGTAATTTAGAGATTATAACTGTTTTAATTTAATAACCCCTGCATTTTTGAAAGGCTTTCAAGAATGTTGTATGGTTTTAAGGCCAGTTCTCAGATTAACTACCGTATTGAAAGTTTGTAATGTGTTTAGAGAAGGACGGCATTTAGAAAATTGACCTAGCAATGAATCTGTTTCATATTTCCAAATGGATAAAACATGCTTTAGCCCCTATAATACTTATAAAGAAATTAACCACATTAGTACTGAAAGTACATTTCTGGTTCCGTTACAATAGCATGCCATCTGATCCTCCTGGCATCTGGTAAGCTGCTATGTAAGTCAGCAGTCTGGGTCTAAGGGAGAGATATGTTCCGAGGCTATCAATATGGATTTCAGAATCAGTCTTGCCTTTGTTCTCAGTATTAGCACATTACCGCTGCCTAATTGTCCCGAATCTTAACTATTGCCATGCTGTGCAAGGAAATAACTAACTACTGCACGTGCCCTGGAAATTTTTCACTTGCTCTAAACTGAGTAGGGGAACAGAACCAAATTTTCTGTTGGTGTAAATTGCTGCAGTTCACCAAAGTCAATGTTGTGTGCCTAGGCTCTGTAGGAAGCTCTTTAGGATGTATCAATACCCAGAAATGTAAATGTGTTTGTTTTAGTGGAAATTATATCATCTTGAGTGTAGTTTTGTATATAAAGAACTACTAACTTAAAATGGTACCACCACCTGGAAGTCTTTGTACCTGGCAGCGGGCACCAAAGCGCCAAGGTCTCAGTTTATGTAGTGGCCTCTGTTAGCAACTGGTAATCAGGGAATCAAACCTATTGTCAGCTATTCTTCCTCAGTGGGAAAGTAAACAAACATTTTAAAGGGTCTTTTCTTTATCCAGATGATAATATTTATTTCCTTCCTAGGTAAACACTTTCAGATTCGGAATAGTTCAAAATAAGGTTAAAAAGCACTTGATAACACGCCCTTTGTTAACTGCGTCAACCATGTTATTCTAATCTGAAAACTCTCTGTGTGTACTAAGTCACAAGGAGGATGTTTATATGAGGTTTTGCAGAAGTGGTGCTTCCTGGAGTGTTGAATGCCCAGGACATAACAAGAGAAGGTATCTGATACACAGTGTCCTTCTTTATCCTTCATCAGAACCACTTAATATTCGTATTCCATTAGATTGCTCGCTTTGACGTGGATGGCTTGTTTAGCAACATTGAATTGGTCCATCAAGTATCAGCCAAACTGCTGTCATTGTTGGAAGAAGCCACGACAGATGTGGAACCACCCATGCAAATAATCGGTATGTTTACTGTCCTCTTGAGTTCTACAAAGCTATGTGAAAGAATAAACATAACACTCTTCTGTCCTCTACCCTCATCAGACTTAACTGGTACCACTCCCAGAGGCTAACGTGCTATGAGAAGTCCATAATAACACAGGAAAAATGATGTGTGAAACCTGTCCTGTTGCTCTACTGTACTTGTTATGATCACGATGCTCTTTTTCCATCCATCTGGATGTTGAGGGGGAGGAAGGAAGGAGCGAGTGAGTTTAGCATGAGTAAAAACTGCACCACTGAGTTAAGCCACATACTGATAATATCCTTTTTGTCTAGTTTGATGCTGCCTACCTAACTGCTCACTCTTACACCAACTCTTCCATTGCGTGCTCATAATTTTGCCCAGGAAAGCATTAAAAATTATTGGAATAACCAACAGGTAGTAAGATCGCACCCCCTCCTCCCCTTGTAAACACGTATCTCCTGGCAATAACAATTCATGTAAGACATGGTTAAGTGTCCCTAACAGGGACACGGTCAGGAAAGGCAGGAAAGCTGTAATCAATACGAAGTTTGTGGGAAGCTGTGCAGGAATGTCTGTAGTGATCGTGAGTATGTTCAGCAAATGGGTTGTCCCCGGATATGTCACAACAGTCACACGTTCTGCAGGTCAGGCCATGGATGTTAAGGCTGTGATCTAGTCACTTGACACTTTTGCACAGCAGAAGAGATGTAGGAAGTTACCACTCATCAGCTCTCCCATAACTGCTTCAGTGCAGAGACAGTGGGTGATCTACCTTAAGGAGTCAGGTGAGAATACTTAATTTGCTTCAGTGCAGTCAGACAGTTTCGTTTAAAAAAATACCAGCCATGATTCAGAGCTCAGAGAGGCTCTTTCTCCTTTGAACTGACCACATACCACAAGTAACATGTTAGAGAAAGGACCCCTCTTCTTGCAAATAATGGGGTAAAAAATTGTTGACTAAGAGTGATGCTATTAAAACAGATGAGGCTTTGGAAAAGTATTAATCCTAGCATGTCTCAATCTGGTTTGCCAAGGCAACAGCTTAACGTAGTTTTGATGAGACCGCGTTGTTTGGCGGGATTTCAATAAAAGTGCATCGTGATGAGTCATGCTCTTAATAAGCCATGTTCTATTCTAGCAGGAAGCGCCTTTCTCACAGCCAAGAGAATCATCCATTTAGTTCCCTGCCACATTCAGAAATAAAGACAAACAATTTCATCCATCTATTAGGGTGTGTTTCTCCAGAATCAAAGAACCATGAAAATGTATGGGCTTGTGGATCACAGAGTTGGCTAACTTATGAGATGTGAGACATTCTTCCAAAGGCTGGGAAAAAAGCAGGGAGAATAACTGCATCACTGTAAGCAATAACTAAGTTTGTCGTTCTCTAGAAGTACATAAAGGTGATCATTTTGTTTTCAGGATCTTCATAATCAGTGTAAAGGTTGTTAAAGACAGTCTAAGGGAAGAAAAAAAGGCTGAGAATCTTTAACATGCTCATCGTATTCTATCATGTTTATGGTATTTCAACAACCTTCATTGGAATTTCTTACTTTGGAAGGCAACCCAGTCTTGGTGAGGTTGAGGAGATCTGCTCATTCACAAGTTGGAAAACAAAACAATGTCGTTACTCATATTCATGTCTTGTTTTACTCTGTGTTCTCCACACCTGCTGTGTCCACATTGACAAGTAGTAATGACAATTGACAAGCAGTAATGTCCAATAGGACCGGACTTGTAGAGTGAAACAGTTGCTGCTAAGGACCTGGTATCCATACTACACATTTTGGGAGGTCTTACTCAGATTGGCTGTAGCCTGTTCCTGTGGATTCAGAGATGCTCTTTATGGTGGACAGTGTAAGATGTGCCTTCAGAGTGTGACTTCTGTAATTACCATCCCAAGAGGGATCCAGTCTGTGTGTCTGTGACAGCTCCACCACACAGCCAAGGCATGGGAGATGAGGGCCACTGTAAGACTGGCTTCAAAAGCTGTCTCCTAATCTGAGCTAAAATGCTAATGTAGATGGACCTTTTGCAGTGCTTGGTCTGATGCTAAATGCTGCTGAAGTTAAA
Organism: Ceryle rudis; assembly: GCA_033439905.1. NCBI lineage: Eukaryota > Metazoa > Chordata > Aves > Coraciiformes > Cerylidae > Ceryle > Ceryle rudis. Next base: position 37,190 of record JAAGNO010007696.1, on the reverse strand, counting down.
TACCCTTTCCAGATCTCTCCTGTACTTTTTTCTCCTCTCTGTTCTGGATACTGTATAGAAAGAAATGTGAAGACTCAGTAACCTTGACTTTAGCTATTGGAGCCCTTCATCCTCCCTCTCCCACTGCTGTCCATGCAGGAAGCACCACTGAAGCCACAGGCAGAAACTGTTTCTGTCACTTAAGCTTTCCTCCTAGGATTTGCTCTTTGAGACTGATGACCACCACATTTAAGAAGAGGCATCAGTCAGATCTCCATCTGTCAGAGTGTGCAAAAGACTCCATATTTTTAAAGCTGTGCCCAAATACTATGTGGTTTTGGTACATAAAGGGTGATCCCACAGTGATATGCCCAAAGCTCACCTGATTCAGTCCACATAGATCAGAACCAAGAAGGGCTTTAGGCTTAAGAAATCTGTCTGCCTTTAAAAGGCCCTATCCATGAAATCAGCACATGATTTTTCTTATCATTGAGCATCAGTCAAAGTATCTGTCATTGTGGCATAATACATCAGAACAGATCTGATGCTCATCTATTTCATTCTGGAAAAGAGAATTATATTTTCCAGCTTCCAATGTATGCTGAAATGAGCTGTAAGGCTACAGCTTGCATTTTTACTACTGAAAATGTAACCTCGCTAGAGGACTTAGCATAGTACAGGCCCTGCTAAGCATTTAGAGCTCTGCTTAAAGTTAGTGGGAATTGTGAGAGCTCAGCATCTCTGAGAATCAAATGCCAAGGAAGCAGGATCAGGAGAAAGCTTGTTAAGGTTTCATCTTACACTGCTGGCTAATAAAGGCCTGTACAGAGAGTTCATGGCAAAGTCAGGATGCAGTGTGTGTTGGTAGCCATCAGCATTAGCGTTAAGCACAAGACAGAGATGAGGGACAGCTAAAGAGCATTTAACTATAGGATGCTGGTGCTTTTCTTACCGTGGCCTTACAGAAACTAAAATGAACTCGTGCGGTCTTAGCTCTGTCATTGTTGTTCCCTTATTTGCACCTTGATACCAACATGCATTAGACAGCCCAGTTAACCTTCAGTGCCAGAGGAAAAAAACCCAGAGCTGTGTTACTGTGGTAACTGAATCATTTTTCACTTTAAGATGGAGCAGTTCAATGCAATGTATTATGGAAGAGCCCACTTTGGTCAGGATGAAACATGCAGGATGTCTGACAGCTTGGTGCTCAGTCTGGGAATGAATAGAGAGCTCCCAATTAATGTGTTGTTCAGCTTTTAACTTTAATAATCCTTGCTGTAACTCACCGGGAATGTTTAAAAACCACTGGACTGGCCGCCACATAGATGTTATTCTCAGCAAATGCCCGAGACAGGAGTTTTCACCGTTGCTGTTTATTATATGCATTTCCAAGGATGCTGATCAGGGCGTCGCTACGTGAGGGTGTAGAAATGAACAAATATCTCAGCAGAAAAGATGCAGCACTCCTCCTCCACTCCGATAATGCTTCTTACACACGCAGAAACCGACACGGGAGGTTCAGGCTGGGAGAATCAGGCACCAGAATTAAATGGGAAATGGGTGCAGGATTACTTTACTGCCCTTAAAATTCCCAGCTGTTCTTTGGGGGAAAGTGGTGGTGTGGAGGACCAGAAATGGAAATGTTTTCCCCCTTCAGTTGTATATAAAGCTAGCTACTATATAAAAATGGCTATAATCCACAGTGGTTTTATTTAAGTAGGGGAGGGGTGGAGGTTGTTCCTCTGTCATGTGAAGAAAAATCTGTATTCTAGGCCATAAAAATTACCATTTCAGGAATTTACAAAACATATAAAAGTGAAATGGCTAATGGGAGATAGAGTCATTATTCCTGTTATAACCCATTTAAGTTCATATTCAGTTGAAAAAAAAGTCAAAAGGAAAATTAACAGGCTTACATTCATCCCTCCTGCCAGCCCACAACACAAAAATGATCTCCCCTTAATAGTTAATCTCTCCTGTCTTGTTTCCACTGAAGGGGCATTAAGCTGGGGCAGTGAATTAGGGGGTTGTGTATGAAGGGGTGTGAGGTGTAGCGATTTCCTGCCTTTTCCTGAGGGAATTTTTGTGCATTAACACCGATATAATGGTGCCTGGCTATGACAGAGATGAGCAGCCGAGAAATACATGTAATAAATAATGCACATAAACACGCAAGATCGTTTTTAAGGGAAGTAAAGTGGAAGGCAGCCTTTTTAGCTCACGGCTAATGTGGTGGAATAATAAAACTCCTTCTGAGATGCTGTTGTCTAGCTTGACACGCTTTGTTTTTCTCCTTAACAGGGGAAGTGTTCTTGCAGATTAAAGGCCCACTAGAAAACACATATAAAATCTACTGCTATCGCCACGATGATGCACACACCATGCTGGAATCCTATGAAAAGGATGAAGAACTGAAGCAGCATTTAAGACACTGTGTACAGTCCTTAAAGTAAGATCTTTTCAAATGATGATTTCCGTCCATAGTCAGTTGCCTGGCAGGGAACATTTTAAATGGATGTAGATGAAAGGTCCCCTGTAAATCTGGAGTTTTATGAGGCTTGCTGGGAGCGCTGGCTTATGCTGCTTTCATGAAAAGATGACAAGCCAGGGGCCATGATTAGATTTCTTTTTCTCTAAGATGGCCAAAAATAGTGCAAGAAAGGTTGCTCTTCCCTTAGCTTCAGTGCCCCATACTGGCAAAAAAAATGCTGCATCATGTCTTGAGCTAATTTCTTGGGGAAATGTGTTGAGAATTGAGGATGTCACAGAATAATGGATCCATCTTTCCTCCAGTGCAGCTTCCTCCTGCAGCCAGTTGCAGGAACCAGCCCATTCACCCCATGGAGAGTGCTTCTCTTTCCACTCATAAATCCCTTTGCCCCCTCACTTTCCCAAAAGCATCACACAGTGAGTCAGGAGGTCTTTCAGACCAGAGGTCTAGCTCCAAGAAAGGCCCATGCTGCCTGCTTGTAGGAGAGACGTAAAGCTATCACATATACCAGAGTGTACCTCAGCAACAGATAGTTCAACCACATCCCAGTTAGTGATCTGGCTGCAGAGATGTGGTAACACTTAGGAGATGAGAGGTATATCCAAATGAAGTCTGGAAAGAGCAGTGGAGGAAAATACTAATAATGTTAAAAGAGAAATGTTCGCTCTGGAGATGGGTTATCTTGAAAATAGGGCTTATTTTGTCTATCATGGCCCATTATTAAATAGATAACAAAGTGTATGTGCAGGGTACTTAGGTTTTTACTACTCTGGAAGTTGAGAGGAATAGATTTTCGTATCAACTCAGGCTTTTGGGCTAAAGGATGGCCAGGTATCTCTCCTGAGGGGGTGTTTTAGTTGCTGATGCCTACAATATTCTTTTCTGGCTAATCAAGAGAAGCTGCTACTGTCATTCATTTGTCCCTGTTGCTGAGGCAAAGGGACATGGAAGAAAATAGAGATAAAAGATAGAGTCCGTGTACATGCCAGGGTGGATGCTGCCACTTGAATCCCTGAGCCAGCAAGAGGAGCTCCCGTTCCGATATCACAGCTGGGATTTGTGAAGAGAAAGGATATTTTGTGCTGAGCCATTGTAGCCTTTGCTAGCAGGAAGTGACAAAGCCTTCCTCACAATGAAGCCTTGTTTTGTCTTGTTCTTTCCTGATTGGCCTTTAAACAGGAACCAACAAAAAAAGCACTGGAGCATGTATACTATGTTGTGTTTGTTTCCCAGTGCCTAAAGATTGCAGCCAGTACAAATATTAAGACCTGAGAGTGCTCACTCAAATGCAGAACTGTGTTCATCTAAACCTGTTCCTACTGACTGGAGAATACTTGCTCTAAGATGAAAATCATGCAGCATTTTTACCAAATAAGTTATAGACTGTTTTCCATTGTGAGACATAATAAATGCAGGGGCTGGTGATGACTATTCTTGAAAAATGTTTACTTCTCAAATAATTTTTTCTTTCCTTTCAAAGAATATTGATATATATATACAATTTTTTAATTTTTTTACATTAAAATGGGGTAATGTTACTAGGGGCTTCTGTTCCTCAGCTGAGTAATATCTGCCATGTGAAAAACAACTTCTATATCAGGAGCAATTTGAGAGTGGCACTCTGCATATCTGTACAGACCAATCAGATTTAATTAGCCATGCTAATTCCTGTTCCTCCTGTTGACTGAAGAGGAGACATTCCATCCCAAAATGTAGGTGTCTGCCTTGGCGAGATGTGCAAATCCAAATTCTGTAGAGCCCCATGTTTCAGCAATGATTATGCAAATAGGAGATGTTGTTTGCTAGCTTAGCCAAAGAAATGCAGCTGGTAAAAATGAAAGGATGCTGGCAACTACCTGCTCTGCTTTCAGCCTGAAGTAGCTTGGTCAACTATTACAGGGGCAGGGGGATGTCATAAGCACATAAAGTGCTGACGGTGCAGAAGCGATGAAAGCACCAGCTTCCAGATGCTCAGTTAGGCACCGGTGGGCAAGGAGATAAGAGTGCAGGCAGTCAAAAAAGCAGCGGCTGACTATGTGATGTCAGGAAAGCCTAACACACAGATGGAGCGACATTTTGATTCCTTTGCATTTGAGTGAATTCATACCATAAGGAAAATACTCTATGCACATGTTTGCATGTTTCCAAACTACAATTGTACATCCCTGCTGCTTTCAGCGTATGTATCAACACTATCCTACTCTGAAGAGGTCTCAGCTGACGTGTAGCCTACAAAAAACTTAACAGCTTCATTGATTCGATATCGTAAAAGGCTGAAATATGTTCTTTCTCATTTAGAAATACATTTCTGTTTAAGAAGAGTAGCCAGGAACATATGTGTAGTATAAGAATGACATGTTTAATTTAACTTTTTGTATTAAGGACTCAATGTTACTTACTGTTACTAGCACAGTGACCCAAACTTCCTTCTCTAACAGTGTTAGGACGAGACGGGGTCTTATAGCCAAAGGCAGGTTCCTGACAATCCTTTCTTATCTGGGGCTGTCCTTTGAAAAAGATATAGAGCCAGATTCACCAGTACCCTCTGGTTGTTCTGTGCAGTTCTGCTGACACGCAGCAGCCATAAACCTAAGTTAACTCACCAGTTACAGCTGCTCTGTGTCACTGAAGTGTGTATGAGAACCTGGCCCCTGATCTGTATAAAACCTTTTAGGAGGATTCTAATATGTTTTTTTCTTCTCTTTTGCAGAAAGATATATGAGGAAGAGTAAGTACTATGCCTTTCTTACCTGTACAATAATCTTTAAAATAGCTTGCTTTTTTTTTTTTTCCCCAGCGTGCTTAAAACTGTACATGTGGAAATTTTAAGAACACAAGCCTTTTGTGTCAGTATAACCCACAGGTTTTTCCAGGACATATATGATAAAGACTCTCAGTTTTAAGTTCCGCAAGCCTGTCTAGTTTTCTAATTACCACAGCACTTTCAAGACTTGTGGTTTACAGAGCTACTTAATTTGGTTGCCAATTCATTTGAAGCCCTTTATTATCACCTCACTGTCTTATGAATGTGCTTAGAGAGCTCTGAGGTCTGCAAGAGTGGTTGTCAACAACATAGTGTCAGTCTTTGAAATCCAGACACTCCAAAATCACTTTGCATTGGCCTCTGTAAACCTGCTTTGGTACGTGTTAGGTTCACAGGTAAAGATATTCCTAATTGCAACAACCCCTTTGGTAGCCCTAATGAGAAGTCCACCTAAGGATCTTCCTTCTGACAGTGGATGGAAGAACATCAGAAAAGAACAAGCCCATTGCAACACCTTGTCAGAATACTCACCCAGCCACTGGTAACTTCGGGTTAAGGGGCTTCTCTGCCTAATGTGACATCTTTGAAAAGCTCTAAAGGAGAGTTTATCACAGCTGCAGTTTCTGGACATCCAGCAGGTTGCAGTCATTGAAATGCAGCATCTCCTGAAGTCACCTGCAGGGAGAGGTCAGAGGAGGGGTTAGCTGAACTGCAGAAAATTATTACAACCCTAGACAGTATTGTTAAGAGAGAAAAGGGGAGCAAGTGTGCTCTGTATTGGTAGGAGAGGAACACCTGTAAAGTCAGAGAATTTGTTAATTGTCAGTCAGTTGCACATCATAAATAAGATCAGCGAAAAATACATTTGGAAAGATTTGCACGTTGAAATTCTACAGTTGGGGTTTTCAGGCTTTGCTTTATGATAGGTTTTCTGCATTTTGTTTTGATAAGGAACATTCTTGTATACTCCTGTCTCCCAAGAAATGGGGCTCGTAAGGGGAACAAAATATGCAGAGCCACAATAAGATCACAGGAGATGGCAACACATAAAGAAATAACACAAGAGTGGCTGCTCTGCCTTGTGCAACCCTATCAGAAATGAATGCCTAGTTTTCTCCTTCAAACACTTTCCAGGGGTGTGTAGGATAAAACTCACGTTCCAAGTGTAAACTGGCTCTTACAAACCTGTGCAGAGCCAAATGACCCAGGTTTTGCTCCCTGAGCAGAAGAAAAGGACCCTCCCTGAGCTTGGCTACCTCGCAAAGCGTGGTGGCCTTTGCCTTCCCCGCCGATCGGCAAGGCACTCTGAAATGCCATCACCTGCAACTCTGCTCGGAGGTTGCAGAGTCTCAGCAGCCCTTGGGCAGGATCACACCCAAAAATCTGATTAACGTTGAGCTGGAAAATACAGCGTAACTCACCGCAAACCGTTTGTGATGTTGCTGTGCTCAGATTGCTTTTCATTCAAGCATGATCAAGAAAACAATTACATAAATAGCAGACAGTGCTGCCCTTTGCTAGCAGCTTGATAGGTTAAATTCTGCTTGGCTTAACAACTGTGCAGCCTCAGTGAATTCCCTGCGTTTGCCTGAGAGTCTTACGGCACAGTGAATTATTTGCCCTACATGTCCTGTACTAAAATGAACTTGCAGACGGCAAAACACGAAGCCCGAGCCGTTAAGTGGTGCTGCAGCCTGTGATGCCCTTGCGCCATTTCAAACTGCCAAGCCGAATACACCGGCCCCAGCCCTGCTGTAGCGTGCTGGCTGTCGTGTGTGCCACTGTGCCTAGTTGCTGGGTAATGAGAGCAAAGGAAACTAAATCCTGAATCACCTGCTCACCACTGTGTGTTTTTTAAACAGGCGGGAATCTGTCTGTGTTTGTGACTTGGTTTTGCAGGGAGGAGGGAGGAAGGGTGTGCTGTGAAGCTCAGCGCAGTTAAACCAGCTGCATTTACTGCAGAGCTACGGAAATAATTTGCGATGAGATTAGTACAGCTACATATGACCTAGAATACTTGCTAAATTCACAATAGCATAATGGGGGGAAGGCTGAAATAGCATCACAAATGAGTTACCAATTTAATTTTCTGCACAATAGATGTCACAAGCCGTTACTCGCCTCTTTTGGTTGCACGCAAGGCCATGTCCTGCCCAGCGGCCGGGTGTGTCCTAACAGGGTGCATTGCAAATGGGACTTGTCTGGGGAGAGTGGCTATCATCAGCTAATCTTGCTGTGGAGAATTAGATGAGTTGAACTTTGTGGCATTTAGTGCCCCGGGGATTCATTATCTTATAACAAACCTACTATCTCTCGAACCATATTGCAAGACTGTGTCATGCAGATACGCGAACAGAGGGCTGTTTATCACTTGGGCAGCTGTCCAAAGTGCAACTATATAAAGAGAAGACACTTGAAGATTTTTCCATTCATGAGGCAGCTTTTATAGATTTGCATTCATGGGGCTTTTCAGAGAAAACAATAACAATTTAAGATTTTTTTTTTTTTCATTATTGCTGCCAGAAGCTGAAAGAAGGGAAAATAGCTCTCTATATTTAATGTAGGATACAGGGGAAATGAGGGGGATTGAAATGATGAGAAGGTTTGGGGACATCAAGAAGCCTTAAAAGGCATCTACTGTTAATTTTTTTTCACGCAGAACTTTTTTACAGATAGTGCCTGTGTGAAAGAGATGGTTTAAATATGCAGATGTCTCTTCTCAAAGGCATTCAAATTGTTAGTTAATTAGTCAGCAGTAAGGACTGGCTCTTGTAATTTTTATACATATAAAAGTAGCTTTTTTTTTTTTTTTTTTACTCTTTCACTCTTTCTGCTGCAAACAATAGATGTCAGCCTGCAAAACCAAGTGGCTGTTCCTTGGATTTTTTACTTTCCTTCTGCATTGTTTTATTCCATCTTTCTATAAGCAGAAATCCTTCTTTGCCAAGCATTAACTCTTGCATGGTTAATGTCAAACAACCTCTTCCCCTCTAAGGCAGCCTTTTCAGGCATGCAAATGGAAAACTTGCTCTGCTTTACTGCCCTTTGCACTGTTACCAACAGCTCATGCTCAGTTTCAAAGGGGAGGTCTGTGAGTCACAGGTAGCTCGATGCCAGCACTGGTGCTAGAGCATTGTCTGGTTTGTTCGGGAGCATGCTCGAACAAGGAGACACAATGGACATGTCTGTCCTGCTGCTGGAGCCTCAGTAGTGGCTGACCCTGGTCCTAGGGCTTGGCTACCTGGTGATACCTGCTCCAGAGAGGCTCCATGTTTCTACCAGCCAAGGGGAAGGTCATGAAGTCACATGTGGCTAGGTCCTGCCCTTCCCTATTTTCTTCCAGCCTGCAAACTGCACAGCCTCTCTCCTTCAATCCTAGAGAGTGTCTGCGAAGGCTTTTGTCTGGAGTGGGGTTGGAGCAAATTAATTCAGCCGGCTGGTAACTCCTTTGGATGGGGTCCAGAGACCTCGGGTGGCCTTAATGGCCTGAGCCCCTGGGGTGCCTGAGAAAGCTGCTCTGCTGCCCCTGTCAAGCCAGTGAGAATTGAACCTGGAGCTGCAGAGTGTCCCTGTGCCTCTGCTGGAAGTTGTGACTTTCCTACACTTTTCCTTTTGCCTCCCTAGGCAGCTTTGCCTTTATGTAAGGTGACTTCCAGCAGGTTGGATCAAGCCCGGGTGAAGATCCTCTCCATTCAGAGCAGAGGATGTAACAGCCCCGCTCATGTGTGTTTCTCAAACTTCCTGTTACTTGTTCTGCTACCTACATCTCCCTTCCTGGGTGTTGAGGTGTCAAAATTGTACCACATGCACCCTTAGACTGAGTGGGACAGTTTCAGAGGTGATGTCTAAACAATAGTCTGGAAATACAGCTGAAAATACAGAAAGCTCAGACCCAGTGTGTGTTTCTCACAAAGGGGATGAGAGGAGGTTTTTGTTTTCAACAGCCCTTGTTCCCTGACAGATATATCTTATTTTTTGACTTGTGGTAATTGCACTTCTATGACTCAGTGCAAAGCACTGCTCTGGTTTTGATATTTTCTGTAGTTGAAAGCTCAGCTGAAGGATATAAAAGACAGCAGCTTCAATGACTAGACAGAAATACTAAGAAGTTTTTGTCTTAAAGGATTTTCTCCTTATGTGACTTTTTTTTTTTGGTATAAATTACAGAGGAAAGACAAATCTAACAGACATGGGATCCCTGATGATCAAACCAGTGCAACGGGTGATGAAATATCCCTTGTTACTCTGTGAACTCTTGAATTCAACTCCTGCTTCTCACCCTGACCACAAGGTGCTACAGGATGCCCTTTTTGCTATGAAAAACATTAATGTGAACATCAATGAACTCAAAAGGAGGAAAGATTTAGGTAAGAAAAAGGCCCAGTAAGTTCTGTCTTTGTAGGTTTGGGCTGGCAACTACAAGAACAGTTTAAACTCCAGTCATATCACTGCAGCAGTTTTGGCTGGTGCTGCCCAAGTTGTGTAATGTGTTGGATTTCAGGAAGGTAACAGCCGCCTTAATGTCATTTGTCCTCAGCCAGCTATGCTATCTGACTGGTAACTCCAGAGATATGAAAATGATGAAAGAACTCCTATCCTACCCATATTCATTGTCCATAATGCAGTTGTGACTACTGATAATAATTAAGATGCAGTAATAGCAATATTTCTTATAGACTTGCCTCGTTGAAGCCCTAACTTCCCTCTTCCCAAGGCTAGCGCTGATAACAGGGTTTTCATCATCTCAAGCATTTTCACACAAGATTACAGCGACATCAAAGTGTCTGCTCTCAAATGGTTTCCTATTTGTGTGCCTGTTTCTGTGAAAAGCCCTGCGAATACAGATTATTAGTGTCATGAAATTCTCTGTCTGCAGTGTTGAAGTATAAGAGGAATGATGATGATGAAACCCTTAAAGAAAAGTTTTCCCGACTGAATATCCACTCCATTAGCAAGAAATCCAAGAGGGTCACCAGCCATCTGAAAATACTGACGGGGGGAGAACCTCAGGTACTTACACATCCAACTGCAGGTTTGCATTGACAGCCTCGATTCTACTTTTGCACTGGGCATTTTTTAAAACACGTTGGAATGGGAGGTTGTGGTGTTGCTTTTTTTCCTGCATCATTTATAAAGTAATTTTCTGACTGTCACAGAAGACAGGAAAGATCTTTGTGACTGAAATAGAAAATAATGTAATGTGCTCTCCACCTTTTCCTTTTGTATCTAAGAGTTTCTCAAACTTTTGATCTTCAGCAGAGAGGAAGTGACTGGTAGTTTTGTGAAACTCAGCCTGAGATCAGCACTCTGTGGATAGATGGCATCAGTTATTGTCGGTGCCGAGAACGTGTTCAGTCCGTCTCGCTCAGCATCGTAACATTCAGATTCCGAACCCACCAAGGAAGATGAATAATACTTCTGATTAGGAAAGACCATGGGGTTTGCCTCTACATGTATAATAACCTGGAACTGTCAAAACTACCAGAGGCAAAGAACACTGTGGCAACAGGTGTTGGTTGCCCAAGAATAAAATGCTCCTTCAAAATTTTGAGGTCATAATTCAAAACCTAGCCGGATAAACACTTTAATGAAAGCTTAAATCCAAATTTCAAAGACAATCCATTACAACTGACCTTGAAAAGGATATCCAGTGCACCTCCCTGCAGGAGATGGCTGATTATACAAGGTCGCTTGCCTTTCTAGATGTGACTTTACAAGATATGTGCCATTTTTTCCTGTTTATTATTCTTGTTAGTGGTGGTTTCCCCCTTTCTTTGACACAACATACCACATTTACTTTTTCTGTTCATTTATTTGCACAGTGGAAATTTTTGTATTCAGAATGGGACACCAGCAAGGCTATAAAATCTGAGAAAAATGGAATTAGATGTGATTAAGAGATGTGATTTTTCTTTTTGAAGCTTCTGTTTTACGTTTTCTTGGCTTTGTTTTTTAAATTAATCTTAAAACATTTGAGAATCATTTTAGAATCTGGATACATCTCTTAAAGATTCAGAGCTATCCTGTTTAAATTAGACTAAGAAATTTCCCCATGCACATCTCTGAAAAGCACTGGGATCCTTTACAGAAAGACCACTGAAAACAAGATCTGAGGATTCTCAAATTCCTCAAGTAAAAGGTAGATAGAAATAAATGTATTTTCAGTGGTTTTCCAGCTAGCATAAAAAAGCACTACAAGGCTCCTTCCAGGTGCTGAGGTTTCTAGCTGAAGAGCTGGCATTGCTCTAGAGGTAACAGCTCCACCTACAGCCGGCCTGGAGGAAATCTCCCCCTCACCCACAAATAAGCACCCAGAGAAGTAAGGCCATGACATAAAAATACCTCACCATTTTCACCATTGTTTCCTCAAATGGAGCAAAAATATACAGAAAATGCAGAGTTTTATCGGTACACAGAGGTGTGCTTGTAATAAAGCAACTCCCTCCTTCCACAAGGAATAAAAATTAAATTTTCTGTCCTGTTGACCTGTGCCTTTGATTTTTCTTGGATTAAAACTGGAGCCTGGGACACTTAGGGGCTGATCTGTTCTGTTCTGTTTTCAAAGGGAGAATTTCAGGGAAGGTTTGGGATATTTCCAGTAGTACTCTGAATGTTTCTTTCATTAGCCAGGCTCTTCTGGGCTGCTAAAATAAGAGTGCAAACATCTCTTTTAGGTGAAAGATCGAGCTTTTAATAGGGAAGAAAAATTGTTTCGAAGTCTAGAGAAGACTGTGAAATTGTGCCTGAAGAACATTTCCCTCTCCTCACAACGTCTACAGGTGGGTGCAGGCCTTTTTGAGATCTGTGGCCACAAACCATGTCCGTAACCAGTTTAACACAGGTTTCTGCCGCTGGTGAGGCAACACCAAATTATTTATAAGCAGGGCCAGCTACATCACAGTATTAAATAAACGAGCTGTGTTGCTGCTGCATTACTGAGCCCACTGCAAAGAAGTTTTGAGGCCCACACTTGTGCATTTTTCCCCTTATACAAGCAGCCTCTATGGAGACCCATGGGTGCAGTGCAGAAGAGAAGGTGCTGCCTGGTAGCACAGTTACGACTTTCAATCACTCTGTGAAGCTGTCACATGGCTCATGCACATCTGCTGCAGTGGAACACCAACTGCTTCTCATTAAAAAATGGAAGAACTGATTAGAAGCCACATGAATTACAATGTCCTAAAGTACACACTGGAGATGAGAGGACACCTTTTATCCTGTTGCTAGGTTGAGCTGAGGGCTGGCATTAGATGTACAGAGTGCTCAAGGGCTGTAAATGTCTTCTCTTTAATCCTCCTCTCTGAAGAGGTGAGTTGGCTTGTAACTTACCAACTTTGCCCTCACATGGATGACTTTGCCAACTTTGTAAATGGCATGAGGCCTTTCAACGTGTTGTGTCCCCCCCTTGGACACAGAAGTTGTTTGAGAAGCAGGTAAGATCAATAGCCAGCTGGCCAGAGCTTGTCACAAACACACCTCTTTTGGTTCGGCAAACAGGGGAAGGCCAGTGAGCTCAGCCAGCAAGGAATGGTGGTGACAGTTCCTTATCCAAACTGATTCACACTTCATTAAGATTAAAATTCAGAATAAGGGAAATACACCACTGTAGTCCTACTTAGTCCTCCAAAAGAAGCCTTTGAGGGTGCACAGGTCTTGAGCTGGCATCTTAGCTGAGGAGTCCCACTTCTGGTGGGACATTCATTAGGTGGTGGCATAATTTTTTCAGCTGAGCATTAACAAGTTAATTCTTAAATAGTTTTCAATGTAAAAAGACAAAACACAGGAAAATATTATCACAGTAAATAATCCCACAGTGGCTGGAAACTGCACAGATGTCAGAGCTGGAAAATATTTCTGATTCCATCAGTATTACTGCAGTATCTGCATGAGTGAATGCAGTATATTAAACCAAATCATAATAGTTTCATCTTCCTACCATCTTCTCATTTAGGATTCTATACATCTGGCTGCACAGAATATAATTGGGTTTCAGGAAATCTTGCAAGACAAAGAAGTCAATGACTGTTTGAAGAAACAGAACAACACTGCAAATCTCTGTGAGGACCATGTAAGTTTATGCAATGTCCAGTGTTACACAGCTACCTGTATGTGTGAGAAAACAGGTCTATGTGAGAAAAACTAGGGCAGAAAAGAGCAAAAAACCTTAGGAATCCATTAGGAAAGATGAGTGGGTTTTTTGGTTGGATTTCTGTAAGAAATAAGATAAAATTCTGTGTAAGTGCATGTAAGAAGAGCTAAAGAAACCTTCCTGAGTGAAATTCCTGGATTTAAGCTAAAATCTTTGTGTTAAATTTGCATGGTTCACCTGAGCTTCAGAAAAGAGCAGCAGATCTTGTTTTGCTACCATTGTTACCAAAACTTGCAGTTTTATCATACTTTCAGAGTGATCTCTGTTGTGCTCATGAACTATTAGCTCCTGTAATCACAGATCTGTGAAAATCTCAGCTTTGTTACCTTTTCAGGTAAGTTATTATCCTTCAATACAGGGAAACCATGAAAAATTGGAATACAGCCTAAGCAATTAAAAAAAAACCCCAAGGCAATAGATTTTAAACTAGTCTCTTGCTTTCAGGGTCCAAATGCACTCTAATTCCTGTCTCTACTAAGACAGACTAACAGGTCTCTTCAAAATGGGGCAGGCTGCTTCTTCAAAGAACTGGTCAAGCTGGAAAAACTCAGAGGTGGAGGTTTTCTTATACTTTCCTAAGTTTGTGCTGACTAAAATAGAGCCATTCAATCCTTTCCAAAACACTGAAAACAGACTCTACTAAGAAACAGAAGGATCCTTGACAGACCACATCCTCCCAGATAATGACAGAAGTAAGATGGTGTCTCTCCTTCCCTTTGAAGTTCCTGCATTTGAAAAGAATCTGAAAAATTAATCTCAGTAATCAGATATTTTCAATGTCTTTACAATGAACGGGTGCATAAAGTGCAGAAAAGTACCCCTCTGTCATTGCAGGGGCGAGTGTGTCCAGTAGGGAAGATGCCCCATACTCAGAAACATCAAAGGAAAGCAGAAGCAATTCTACAATAGATGAAACAGAAAAATTCAGAAAAAAAAATTGTAACTCCTATTATTGCTTCATGAACCAGCTCTTCTGAAGGTCTATTTTATTTTAATCTTCTTTTAACTGTGGACATTGTTAACTATCTTAATTTCTACTTACCCATTTACTCCTGTGTCTTGTATTTACAAGACTACAAGGATTCTTTAGCCTATGTATAAAGTTGGGGTTTTTTTTCCAAATAAACTTTTGTCCTGACGTTGCACGATGAGTAGATGTTCTCAGTGAACAACCCATAGTGTTGTTCTATGTTTTTCTGAAAGGGTATTATCAATGGAGATCTCAGCAATGGGCTCAGGTTATTTTTTTTTCCCCTATGTATATTTGTCAAGAATGAACACCTTCCTGTCTCATTACATCGTAAGGAAAATTCTAGGGCTGAAATCCCTAATAGCTTCTCTTCTGGCAGTTTGGAAAAATTCTTTTCTTAATGCATCAAAAATTGATTCCCTAAACACAACCCAGTTTTTTCAGGGGGAAATAAAGTAGGAACTTATGTAGCCAGTGTACATAATTTTGGCCCTGTGAGAGCAATTCTGGTGCTAAAACGGATCCGTCCTCAATTGTGGTGTGTTATGGAGGGTAGAGGGACAGCTACTCTTTTTTTCTCACATTCAACCCAACTATGTAAATTCACATAGACCGTCCAAGAGCTTTAACAGGATGCTGAGTTTCACTCACTGCAAGCCTGTGATGTATTCGAACAAGTGACTTACAAACTTAAATGTTATTTCATGCAATATTAATCCCTGGAGAAAATTAGAGACTAATGGAAAAGTCTGAGAAAGAATTTTTTTTACCAGGTGTCTAATTTTGTTGATTACTAGAGATAAAACCAACAAGCATAACATAATTTAATCAAATCAAGTGACTGTTTGTTTTTGCTTAAACAGGAATTGAGTTACAGCTGTTTCCAGGAAAAAAAAAAAAAAAAAGAAAAAGAAAAACCAGCTTTGGTAGCATTCAGGACTGCCAGGCTCATTGACTGCTCATTGCCTCTAGACTGCATATTGTCACGGGCCTGCCAGTTATGGAAATTCCAGTTGTATTGGACCACACCACTGATCCTTGCCCCGTTTTTCCTCAGCAGTACCACTGGCTGCATGCTCCAAGGGACCATTATCATTGCCAGACACTTCAAGCTGCAGAACTGTTACCCCTCCCCACTGCAGTATTATGAAGGAGATTCTAACTCATGCTAGACCCTGCTTGAGGCTGCCTCTGACAGCAATGCTTTGTGAAGAGTAATTAACAGATTGCTTGATAGGCTGCCATCAGGCCTAACCCATCACTGGTTCTGAAGGACTGTATGAATAAAGTAGTAAGTGGGTCTGTTTTATACCTTTTCAGATGGCTCAGCTGGACAAGCTTGTTTTGACTCCTCTCTCAGCACTACAAGCCTTGTTTTCAGGCCCACAGAAGCTCATCCAGAAGCGCTATGACAAGTTGTTGGACTACAACAGCTATCTTCAGAGGTCAACAGGAGAAGAGCTGGACCTGGCAAAGAAAGACTATGAGGCTCTAAATGCACAATTAGTGGAAGAACTTCAGGTATTCAACAGAGCAGCCAAAACGATTGTGTTGAACTGCCTGCATTGCTTCATCACCCTCCTTAGGAATATTATGTCTACAGCACTTCAATCAAATTCTGTTGTGGTTGTGCCTGTTCCAGTAAGTACATTAGAATCAGGTGTAGCTCTGCCTTTATCCATCTTTTTTTCTTTCTGTACGATCTGGTTAGAGTTATGTAGGACGTATACCTACAAGCTACACTGATTTTGTTTGTTCTGCTAAGCACAGTCAGGTTTGTTGTTTGGGGTTTTTTTTGCAAGCTCAGTAAAGGTTAAGTTCTGAGCTTAAGTTTTGTCAGACCTGGACTTTTCATGAAGAATGATCCTAATGCAACTGTTCCAGCTGCTACAGTAATAGTAGTGGCAAGAAGATCACAG
Source organism: Ceryle rudis (assembly GCA_033439905.1). NCBI lineage: Eukaryota > Metazoa > Chordata > Aves > Coraciiformes > Cerylidae > Ceryle > Ceryle rudis. Next base: position 20,918 of record JAAGNO010007696.1, on the reverse strand, counting down.
GAAGGCAAAAAGGAGGCAGCTGCTAGCATTTTACTGTTGCTTAGCATCTACCCTTAGTAGCCCAGAAAACACAGGAAGAGAAATTCTAAGAACATACATGAACACTCCTGTTGCTGCCAGACCTGCAGAGCCACAAATGACTGCAGAAGAGAAGAGGGTTAGGAGATCTGATGAAATAATTTCTATGAAAACCAAGTTGCTTTTAAACCCAAATACGCTGCAGAATAGCTTTGTCTATGTTGGCATTTATTAGAAAGTTCAAAACATTTCACTCACATAGGCAAAAATACCAAAGAGGCCCATCTGAGCTACACAGAAGGGCATCAGTTCCTCCAGCCCATTCAGTTATTTCTGGGCACTATGATCATTACCTGAAGACTAAAGTTGAGAAAATATTCTTAATGTGGGTAAAAATCCTACAGTTTCAGTTTTGTTGTATTTACCTGGAGGGCTTGGCACAGCCCAAGAAACACAGCTGCAGCAAACCCGTCCACACATCCAAATCCACTCACCTGAACTGGAGCAAGACTCCAGATAGGAACCACATCGTAGCGAGGCAATTCTGGAGTATTCCTTTCCATCCAGGCTTGAATACAGCACTTTATAGTCAGGGGCAGCTGAAAAATTAAGAAAGCAAGGTCAGGATCAAGCCATAGAATGCTTTTCCAGCATGAAAAAATGGCATGCCTTAATTTGACCATTTCACATGCATTGTTTTCTGTGACGCTCTGCCTAAAAATCACCTTTCCCCCCCCCCACTGTTTACATCAGCAAATACATTTTGGGTTAGGCATAGACCAAAAGCACTTCTCCAGTGCCAGACAGAGCTTCAGTTTACCCGATGATTTTTAGCCTGGTGGCAGCACCCAGCTGCACAAACACACAGCTGGAGGGTAAAGTACTGCGAGCCTTGCAGCACATGGGCCACTCCCATAGCTGCCGAGATGCACATTTGCATCTGAAAGCAGGTGGCTCAGCAGCATCAGTGAAAGGCTGTTCATTTTCATCAATGTTTAGAATATTTTTTTAGTGATTTAACTTAAATCACTATGTCTTTTAAATCTAATAGCTGTCATTAGAGGCTTCCTTTAAACAAGGACCTTTCTTGTCTTCCCATCTCGTACCTAGCACACTACGGGCTCTGCAGAAAATAACGGTAACTTGTCAGATTTCCCGACTCCCAGCATTCAGCCCACTAAACCAAATCTGCTCTCTCAAACCTCCTTACCATTTTGATCACGAGATCCAACCCACCTTTGTGTTTGCAGCTGTCTTCCTCAAGCATCTGTGAAGTGCAGAATCAGTTGATGGAGGAAGTTCACAAGCTGAATTTTGTAAAAGAAAACAGCAGTGCAACCTTTATTGAACGAAAACTGAGCTTGGAAAAAAAGAAGCCTGTCCCTTCTCCAGTGAGTACCATATATCCAAATTGTGTATGAAGCATCCTCTCTGGTAGCTTCTGAGACAAATCCATTGTTATGCCACCCAGAGGTTTGAGCTTTGTCTCTTCACTGGGACTCTGAATCAGGTTGTTGGAATGAAGCTGTTTCATTGACCGGTAACTTCAAAAGATTTTTCACTCTGTTTTCATATTATCATCTTGAAAATCCACTTGACATTATCTCTGATTACCATTTGGTCTTTAAGCACATGTTAAGTCTAGGGCTGTATATGTAAACTTTGATTAATTCTTTTGTTAAATACTCTGACAGTGTGTCTTAGTCTTCTAAGTCAGACCATTTTTGTTCCTCATCCTCGGCTGTGGTTATGTATACTGGTGTTTACACACACATGCACACACATACACCCCTCTCAGCAGAAGATCCAGAAAATCCACCAGGAAATCTGTGTCCCCCTGGCTCCAGATCTTATCAGACATTTCCAGACCTTTTAGGAAACTAGTTTACAGTAAAATAACAACTCAAGTGCAGATCTACAGGAGAAGCTGAGGAAGCTGTAGGATTCCTTTTAGCATCAGTAAGGTACATGTGCTCTTGCTTCTGTGGTATGTTAAGATCACACTGATGTGCAGCACCTCCCTCCCTGACTTCTAACTGAACTGTCAGCAGTTGATAGAATCTTGCCTCATTTAGCAAGGTAATTTCACACAAAAAGCAGGCCTTTTGGGTACCACAGATTTTTTTTTTTTTTGCCTAATGCCTTATCATGCCAGTTGTTACGTGGCCTTCGCACACCTCAGCTGACTTTTGGAATAGGTTTTGGCTTTTTTTTGTCATATTACATAAGAATTCAAAGATCCTTGCTATGGAAAAATGATGAAGCAAGTGACAATTCGCATACAGAACACTGGCTCTTTAAGAGCAGAGGACAGAGTAAGAGGTCTTCAATTAGTGAAATTCCTATATGTCTTTAAAATGTGTCCTTTACTGCTCACCTGTTAATACAGCAGTTGGACAGGTCCTTGCTGCATATGCAAAGGAGATTTAGTTACATATAGCTGTGCAAGTAACTCCTTGATCTGCATGTAAAAATCAGATGCCAGATGCAGCTTACACTTTTTAATGCATCTTTGTCATTCTAAAAATGGCCTAAGCATTATTCCCAGGGAATAAATTTTTTGCTTTTCAGCTCGAAGCCCCACGACAAACAGAAGGCCACAGGTCCAAGCTGTTGTCTACGTACAGCACAGAACTGCTATACCAAGCTAAGCGCAAGTGCAATGCCACGCAGGAATTTGATATTGATTTATACGAAGGAGAACTGGTGGCTGTTGTGGAGCAAAAAGACCCCTTTGGAAGTACAAGCAGATGGCTTGTTGACACAGGAAGTAAGTTCTGTGCACAAACATCCCAATAAGAGCTTCCCTTTGGGATATTGATTTCTTTTCATTCTGGCCCCATCTGTTTGCCTCTGTCATACTGACAGCTGCAGAAAATGTTTGGGTTTGAAATGGTTTTAGCAGTATTTTGCTGTTTGTTTACTTTCTCTCTTTATATTCTCGTGTCTAGTCCTTACAGGGTATGTGTATTCCTCCTTCCTGAGGCCTTACAATCCAGCCAAAGCACAGAAGGACGTGGCACAAAACAGCTTTGGCGATGAAGACTTTGATAACATCAGCCTCTTTGTCTCCTCACGGTCCTCTATTGACAGCAGCACAAAAAGTCCAGGGCACAAGACGACTGACAGCAACTCATCTCTCCACTTCTGTGAAAATCCCACAACTAATGGCACAGGAGCTGATGCTTTTCAGGATATGGATGATCAGCATGTAAGTACGATACACACTGTGCCTGTCTTCTTGTTCCTATTTCAAATCTAGAATTACACTGCTTATAATTTAAATGGTTTCCTTTTACACTGGAAAAGACTGGCACTAATCTGTCAGCATGATACGGGAATTCGTTATCCTCAGTTCTTTGCCTTTTTTAAATAGCTATGTGGTAGGAAAAGAATCTGTTAAACCATGAATCACTGCCCTGTCTCACAGAAAACACACCACTGCATTACCACACCCCACGTACAACACTTCAAGGTTCGCTTATGGAGCAAGAACCTGCACAATAGCTCAGCCTGGGGGATTTTTCCACTTACCGTTGACAAAAAGAGCTGTGGTGATGCTGATGAGCAAGGCACAGAAGTGACCCACATGCCACATTTGAGCACAGGCTCTTTTGGAAAGTTGGTTCTCCCTGAGGAAAGCTTGCTGGAAAATTCTCCAAGGCTGTCTAATCCAAGGCCACTTGGTGTGAGCTGAAAACCTTACTAGCGTAGTAAGGTGATGAGATATCAGAGCCTGGTTTGTTCCTGTCATCCAGAATTCCACAGATCCTTCAATTTTATTTTTCATTTTGGCGCTTTTCATCGTAGTCTGCCTAGCAACTGCAGACCCTGTAGTTGCGTACTGGTTTGTATACATTATTCCGTATTTTCTGTAAGCAGAATTCCTACTAATACCCAGTGACAGGTTAAGATGAGTTTCTGAATTCAGATTTTGGGTTTATTTCTGGCTTTTCTTTTGCAGACCTTCTATGCTGTTTATGCATTTCAAGCAAGAAATGATCAGGAACTCAGTCTTCAGGAGTACCAGAAGGTTAGGATACTTCGTTTTTCTGACCTGAGTGGCAATAAAGAATGGTGGCTAGCAGAAGCAAAAGGTCAGAAAGGATATGTACCATCTAATTATCTTGGGAAGATGACATACGCTTAGGAACCAAAAGGCCCATTCAGCCAGTTTTTCTGAAGTAGACAAAAAAAAATGATCTATTATGGTTTGCAGCAAGCAAGGCAAACTCACAAGTGATTGACAGAAGCCATAGTATCTGGTACAGCACACAGATGATTCTGAGAACCTCCATTCTCCAAAAGCCATCACCTTGTCAAGACCTGAGGGAGGAAACATTTAACAGGAAGACTGATTCTGATTAACATCCTGAAGAGCTTGCTTTTCTATTACCCCATAATTTTCTCCTCTGTCAAAGCATCCTACATCAGAAGCCAACCTACAAGTACAAATCACAACTAAAATTATGTTTTTCTTCCACAATACTTAGCAAATAATATTCAAGATTAAGAGAATTAACCTTGAAAAAATTCAGTCTTCAGGGATGCAGTAGTTAGACGGAATTGTTCCTGAACTGCTCTCTCGATGAACATAGACACCTCGTAAAACTTGAGCTTTTTGGTTGTCTGGTTTTATGCTCAGCCACTTTAGTAATGATCCTTTTTCTCGGCGGACATTATTGGAGGGGGAAAAGAAAACAGGTTTCATTTCTGTAGGAAATATTTCAACTTAAACCATAGCAAATGTGGTGCTACCAATGGCTGGTGTCAGGGAAGAAGGTATGTTCAGCGAAATAGAGAAATGGGAGGAGGCAAAGAGGGGGCACAAGGAACAGGTACTGTAAAATACAGAAGCAACAATTTTCAAAAGAATGACACAGCTACTTCATATGGTAGGAAAGAGTTTGTAGCAATAAGAAAGTGCCCCAGGTTTGAAATTTCACATTTCCACACTAACTACATTATAGTGCAAGATCTATGTAGTGAAATAAAACCTTTGTTGTTAGGCTCGTGAGCAAAATTTATTAAGATTTTTAAAACTCAAGCAGTGCCTTTCAATAAATATTTACTGTCTGATTCCTTAGATCGGATACAGAAATCATAATGCCTAGTGAATAAGCTAGGACTTCAGATACATCAAAATTTCTCCTCCAGAAAAAAAAAAAAAGTCCTCAAAGTGTCTGATGTTAGATTGACCAGTGAAGAATGTAGTGAAGATCTGACCTGCTGTTTGCAGAATTCAGAGTCAAAAGCCCTGTATTTTATCTTCAGAATGGTTGAGTCTATTTCAACATTAAAATATTATATAGTACACATTGCATCCTGAGTGAGCACAGAAAACAAAAAGTCCCAAGGAAGCATCTGAATGTGAAGTAGTACTTCTTTAGGTTCACTGATGACAGCAATCCTTAGGTCAGGCTGCTGCCCTACACCTGAGCTGCACCAAATACTGATATAACATCCTCTCATTGCTGTTACCACTGGAATTGAAAGTAAGCTCCTGTGAGGCATTTTCTGTATTGCTGCATAATTGCTTATTACTGACTGACCATTAAAACAACAACACTAAAATTAAGAGGTGATGGGGGGGGCGCGGTTTGCTGTATACAGAAATTGGTCTAAAGGTTTTGTGTAAGTTTCTACTTCCCATAGTTGAAGTTTGGGGTATGGAGATGAAACAGTTCAACCCCCTTACTGAAATGTAATAAGAAATAACCTGACAGCAAAGAAAGGATGAGAAAGGTTAGGGCAGTCAATGCAAACAATAGTCTTTGCTACACTAATGAACCTAGGTTCATTTTCTTTACTGTACCAAATTTTTGTATTGTTTTCCCAAAAACGTAAAGAAAGTTCTTAGTCTTGCTCCGAAGATGAACGCAGAGGATGACAGAGATGAGAACCTGAAATGTGTGCTGGATAAAATCATATGACAGAGAAACTGAGATCTCTGAGATGGACATCCAGAAACTGGTATGTGAAACTCTGAACTACTGCAATCCAAGGAGCCATAATAATAGACAAAATAATGTCATCTGTCCGTCACCTCACGCACTTAAATCTTGCTGTTTCCACAGCAAGCAAAAAAGATTCTCATTCATTTTATTAATGGATGTAGCTGTTATTACAGAACACTTTTCCTTTACTTAAATGAAGAAAATAAAGCTTTGGAGAGGGAGTATCAGCTTGGAAGACTGGATTAAAGACCCTCCCCCTGCTAAGCTTGCACTGCTTTGGCTCTTGTGTGTTAAGATTATGAAGAAGATGCACACGAGAAGCTTTTGTAAGTAGATTTGTAAGTAGGTCTTACAATTTAGAATGTTTTATCTTTTGATCTAGACTTCGCAATAGTTTAAACAGTTAGAGAAATGACTGAATGTAAGCACAATGAAGTTTTCTACTTCAGACAGTGGAATGAATTAAGGGCAAGAGTCAGGAAAAAAGATTTCTGAAGTCTTTGCTCTGAGAACTCAGCTTGAGTCATAGGGAGAGCTCTGATTTGGATTAAGTACTATCCCCATGAAAAATCAGGCTCTGTGAAGGTGACTCAAAGTGTACTCAAATGCTGCTCTCCAAACTATTCACCAGGTATCCTGAAGTAGCAAGGAATGAGGGATGAAAGATACTGGAGCTCGCCACAAATTTCACTGAACTTCTGTGGGACTTGGGAACAGCAAGGAAGCCATATGAAATCCCAGCATATGGTTAGGACCCACAGTTTGTTTTATACTCTGGGATAATTTACATAACTTTTTTAGCCTTGTAACGTGGGACCCAGAAAAAGTACTTTCTTAGGTACCCAGGTGGATTGCTTTTCTTCATTTCAGAAACTGAAAGTTCTAGCTGTTATCAGTTGATATTACAGATATACTGCAAACTTTTGGGTTTGTTTAAAACAGACTAATGCAAACTACAATTGCAAAAAAATTAAGAGACACTCTAAGTCTAAAGCCTTCCTACATTGAGATTTGCAACAATTCATACTGGACTTGCTCAGCGTTTTGTTCAGGTAGTGTTTAAATACTAGAAACTGAGCTATATTAGGGCTCCAAAAGTTCTTATGAATATGCAATAGTTTTGCAGCTACTTCTTTAATGTAAAGAAGGTTACAGTATTCAGAGTTTTCTTATTTTGATTAATGACAAAACTGAATTATTTTGATTGAAGCAGGGACAGTCTGCACTTTAATGGACCAATCTTGCATTTATTCAAATGTGCATTTTACTCGAACCATTGTGACAGTTAAGCACGTACACGTACTTCCAAGATTGGGTCCACTCAAACTGAACTGTTTCTCTGATCAGAGAATATTTTAAGTGTTGCCATTGGTAACCTGGAACCTAGAAAAAGTCCAAGCCACTGAACAGCAGAGTCACTCTGACCTTTGGCACCTGTGTGCTTCACCAGCTTCCCTCTGCTTGGACAGTGCTTGTGGACTTCAAGGATTCACCTTTTCAATGCAAACACAGATTGAAGAATTATTCCTTCTGACTTTTCATCTTGGAAGGCTCCACTGAGCAATCACCTCTATCAAACACTGAAGTATACATTTGCTGGCATTTTAAGGTAGCTTGTAAAAATGCAGATATGTGAAGTGGATCTAACACCTTTGGCAGGTAACAGCAATGACAGTGGCTGTGTCTGTAGATCTATCACCGATAATTCCTCTTACAATATTTTTGTTCAGAAATGGTGAAAAATATTAAGTTACTGTAATAATAAAAATCTATTTTTGTAAAGATGTGAGGGGTTTTTTTGTTTTGAACAAGACTTTTTCTGGAAGCAAAGATATGCTATCCAAGATCTGCCTTCTCTTGTGAACTATAAAAAGCATCACTGCAAAATGAGCAGAACAAACAGACAGTTGCTTCAGATAAAATGCTGCATTTTAGTATGCATCCCAACTTATCTGTCAATACACTAGAACTTGTCAAACACTACCAAAACACTGCACAAGCTTCAAATTACACTTCAAGTTTCCAAATGTCAGCTTTGTTCTGTTCTTTCCTAGCTGCTCCTGAGGTCCGTTATTTACTGCTGTGTCCTGACAGAGGTCTGTCATGACTTGCAACAGAAAAAGCTTGTGTTAGTAAAATAAACTTCAGAACTTCATGTTAGATCTTGCCTCTCAGACCCAGATGCCACCAGCACCCCCTAGTCTGACAAGAAGGAGCACTCCTGGAACCTGAGTAACCCACTGTTTCACATTACTAAGGGTATCAGAAACTGGGCATCTATGAAAAAACCATCACATTTAAGTGGAAATAAAATTTCACCATACCAATATATAAAATGGATAAAGGAAGTCAAGTAGCCATCTTATAGTAAATTACAGAGCAATTTGATTTGGGAATAATCACAGGACTGTTTTGCAGTTATTTTCTCTAAAGTATTCTCAACACTCAAAAGGGCCTTCTTTCTGCCCTACAACTAGATTCCTCAACCTGATATGCAAGTTCAGTCAGCCAATCCTGTAGAACAGACTCTTTTCCTGAAAATACAGTTGTTAATGCCACCCTAACTATAACTTCAAAGCAGAATGCAACTGTTCCCTTCAATCTACTCTGTTTTTCAGCAGTGCCTACCTTACATATTCAAGATAAACACTTGAGTTAAAAGACCAGGTCTATGCTATAAATCCTTCCTGATATAATACTTCAAAGAATCACAATCCTAACTGACATTTTTATACCAACAGGAGGAGACTTTATATTTCATTTAGGAAGGTGGGGAAGTTACAGTAGAAGAAAAAGTCTTTTCCTGATACAAATTGCAGCTCTATTGCAGATTTCACTAATACCTTGATATCAGCAAGTGTAGGTACACTTGGCCTTACTAAAGGGAAAAGACAGGCATGTGTGAAAGGCATAGCATAAGTTATTTTACTCTAAATGAATAGGAGATAACTTAAAAAGTCAACCCATGCCAGAGTTACAGATGTAAATCATCAGGATACACTTGAGCCAGGTCTCAGAGGTATTTTAAATGGCATTAGCTATCACAATTTAAAAACAAAGATCATTTTTTTCCTGTCTTTGGTTCATCCCACGTATGATACCTGAAGTAAACTCCTGGACTCTTGGAAGCAAAACTATATGTAGATCCAGAGGCAAGAGAGGGGCAGGTAGCACCCTGACCCTTCCTGTGGGAGCAGGTTTTACCACTACTAGCGTGAACACTTCACACAGGAGCATTCCAGAAATTAAAAGACTATCTTCATACTACTTCATAGTGCAGGCAACATTCTTCCCATTAACACTGAGGAAGAACATATGCCGCCTTCTGCTTGCTGAGGGAAACTGCTTCAGTCTTTTCCCACTATGACACCAGACAGGAGACCAGAATCAACTTCCTGTAAGCTTAAGACTCTTAAATCTCCCGACATGTCTTGGTCCTTCTCTCCAAACTGCATCTGGATTGGAGAGAGAACCTCCCTCCTCCCCAGGCTTAAACCCATCTACATACAAGCCTTGAAAGATCCAATGCCAATATCCAGTTAGAGGAAGTTCTGCAACACTTGCTAGGAAACTCCAATACAGGGTCTTCCAGCAGATTTGAGAAAGCATGTCTGAGCAGAGTGTTCCTTCTAAAATACAAATCACTGAGGGGAAAGGGAAAGAAATGGAACTTTTAGAATATACAGAATCCATTTGTTACCTTGAGCATCATGAAGGAAGACATACACTCCTATGTATCTACTTCTGTTTCTGTCTCCTACAGAAATTGCTGGAAAAGGTTTTCCAACTGATTTCAAAACTCTGAATAGACACATTTTTTTAAAAAGCAACAAACAACTCCCCCCCCACCCCCTTAGAAACTAACTGTCTGGGATATAGAAAACGGGTTTTATCTGAAGTGTTGAACAGTGACTTAACACTGTCACTAACTACTAAAGATTTCTGCCGTTGCTCCTTCCTTGCATGAGAAAGCAGTCATTTTATGTAACAATCATACAGACTATAGCATAACAGTTAAGAGACTAGAGGCTTCATTTTCCAAGCTAGGTTAGCAGGCAATACTACTTTGACACATGCAAGGCTTATGAATTTTATAGCAATACTTAGCAGCATGGAACACTTAGGTAATCAAAAAGTCTTCTGTGTTTCAGGTGTGCCAGAAAGGAAGTAACTTATTGACACTGAAGAGAGTTCCCTTCATCTTCTATTTTCCCCCTTTCTCCCATCATCAAAACAATGTTCAATCAGATTGTGTTTTAATTAAAATAGACTCTGCTTACCACCTATTTTCCATTGATACTCAACAGGACACTATTAAAGTTCTCTACAGATTCAGAAAGCTTGAAAACACTGTTTTGGCTCTCTTCCACTCTTTTTCCAGTTAAGGGACCATTTATCTTCTGCCAATGCTCTTTTCTCCTCCCTCAGAGAATTACAACAAAACGACCCATGAAGTTTCTCACTGTATAAAACCAAAACAGGCCACTTAAAACTCTCACTTTAAATAGCGTATATTGTTTAACAGTTAATTTTTGAAATGGTTTAACAGAAAATGTACGTTTTCCCTAAGGAACTGTGTAATCTGGGATAAACTTCATTAACTCCGTGCAATATAGGCAACTCTCAACAGCTGAGGCAGTTAAGTATTGGAAAATGGGGTGAAAGAAAAGCGGCAATGGTTTCCCAGATTAAAACTGCTTTTATTAGCATTTAAGAATGACAGTTTCAGTATGTTGAATTTATTAAGTGTCCACATAAATCTATTTTTTTTTTTATACTCCAAAATACCCAACTCTTACCATTTCAAGTTTCAGTCCGTTGAGCTGAAAACTAGGAGCATGTAATAGTGGATTCCTCCAACATATTCAATTCAAAGATTTGCAAAGTTGGAAGGAACACTAGATTTTCAAAGTTTGACCTCCTGTATGACATAGGTTCTAGGCTTCCCTGATTTAATTACTGCTTCAGTCCAGTAACTGGGGGACTTCCCTTAAGAAAAACACCAATGCTGCTGTTTCACAGAACAGAGCCAACAAGATCAGCAAGCAGCCATACTACTTCTTGAGTTTCTTTTGAGCAGCCTTCTTCTTGACCATTTGTAACCTTTTCATAGCATTGAGCTGAGATTCCTGAGAAGTGGGACCTTTTAGGGAGGCTGACTGATTACCAGTATCTGCCGTGGCTTTGCTTGCGCTGCCCCCACTGTTACCCGCAGTCCCACTGTTGCCATTCCCACTGCTCACCTGGCTGCTGGTGCTCGGTGCAGTACTGCTGGGACTAGGAAGCCCTACTTTGCTGACGTTGTCGCTGCTTACCGAACGGCTAAGAGTGGTTTTCCCCAAGGTCAGAGGTGGAGGAGGTTTCAGCTGAACAGGGTTTGTGCTGTTATTGGCAGATGCTATTTTTGACCCTAGTCCTGTTTTGGAAGTTGCCAACCCTGACAAACCCACAGGTTTCTGGTTATTTGAAGAAGCTGCAGGTTTCCCACTGGTGCTCTGTGCTGTTGATCCCAGTTTGGCAGTCGATGGATTGGCAGAAGAGGTTTTGGCTGCAAAAGCAGCCCATCCTGTAAGGCCACTGGTTGCTGAAGAGGAAACACTTGTACTGGCCGAGTTCCCCGAAATTGCTGCTGAGGTCTAAAATAAATAAAGCATTCTTATTATAGTGGCATCTATTTGTGTAACACATCACAGCAGGAAGAAATCAAACCTCTGTTTTGGTTCTTCCCCCAGGAACAACCAGTGGACAATATTTCACTACCGTTAGAAGTATGAACAAGAAAAGGAAAGGATGCTAGGTGCAGCCAACTTTTTATGCCCAGCTGCATAAACCCATTATTACCTTTTCTCCCCTTTGCCCCACACAGCTGGCAGGCTGTCACATGGCATTGTGATCCCCGCATGACCTCTGAAAGATGCGTTAATTGAAGGAAATGCAAAAAGCCCAAATTTGTCAAGTATAAAAAGGGAGGCAAGCCACCACCTTTTACTGGTTACTGTCATTACCTGGTGTCACTTTTTAACAAGATGACAAACAAAAACCAGGGAGTGAGCCATTAAGTATTGCATTTTGCTACAGTCTTTTGGTCACAGTTGCACTGTCTAAACTTTTTCCTTTCCTTCCCTCCTCTTGGTTCTTAGCAGCCCGTTATCATAGCTACAATTTTAAACAAACAAAAAGTCACTGCACTTCTTTCCTTCAGTATTCCCATTCAGGTATTGCAAAAGACAAACCTCCTGCAAACAAACTTCCTGGCCTGAAAAGTGCCAAACACATTAACTGGCAGTTCTCACACCTTAAATCCTAAAATCCCCAGTTTTCAGATGGGGATAATATACACTTAATTATTAAATCAAGAGTTATACCAAATGGCAGAAAACAGAAATAAAACCCCTCTATTCAAGTAATACCCTTTCTACAATGTGTCTGGACAGTTTCTAAACAGTAAAGATGATGGATGAAATAGGCCTCACTCTTACAACCCATTTAGGCACATAAATAACTCTGCCGAGGTAAAAAAAAAAAGTTATTTGTAAATGTAAGTGCTTGAGCAATAGCTACCGTATTATTCATGATGGTTTGCATCCAGGCAGAGCAATGGCAAACAGAACTTTGAGCACATGAATAATTGCTTTGACGCTGAGCTAAAGATGTGTTTTCCTAGGTAAGGGTCATGCTTTGTTAGATTAATATGTTATTTATTACAATTCTGGTTTACCACCTTTGACCAACTTGTGACAATATTTGTTAAATAACTTGGAGAAACAGAAGCATGAGGCAACATATAAGAAGTGGCAGCCTCCTAAATTAGATTTCACAGAGCCAGCTAAAGTTTCCCTATTATAGAATCACAGAATGGCCTACACCACAGAAGACCTTTAAGATCATCAAGTCCAACTGTTAACCCAGCACTGTTAAGTCGGCCGCTATCAAGAGGAGAAGCCTTTTAACTATAAAAATATGCAGATGTTACTTGACCACAGAGAGCAGATGATATCTTTTATACAGCTCATAGAATCAAACAGTGCTTTGAGTTGGTAGGGACCTTAAAGATCATCTAGTTCTAATCTCCCTGCCCCAAGCAGGGACAACTTCCACTAGGTCAGGTTGCTCAAAGCCTCATCCAAACTGGCTCTGAACACTTGCAGGGACAGGGCATCCACAACTTCTCTGGGCAGCCTGTTCTCATATCCCACCACTTTCACAGTAAAGAATTCCTTCCTAATATCTAATCTAAATCTGCCCTCTTTCAGCTTAAAAACATTACCCCTTGCCCTATAACTACACTCCCTGATAAAGAGTCCCTCCCTCCCCATTTTTACTGTAAGCCCCCTTTCAGTACTGGAAGGCCACTACAAAGTCTCCCCAGGGCCTTGCCTTCTGCAGGCTGGACAACCCCAACTCTCTGAGCCTGACTGCACAGGGAAGGTGTTCCAGCCCTCTGATCATGTTTGTGGCCCTCCTCTGGACCCTCTCCAACAGGTCCATGTGCTTATGTTGGGGGTACCAGCACTGAATACAGTACTCCAGATGGAGTCTCATGAGAATGGAGTAGAGAGGGAGAACCACATTCCTTGACCTGCTGGTCACACTCTTTTGATGCAGTCCAGGATGCAATTGGCTTTCTGGTCTGCGAGTGCACATTTATGAGGATTTCTACCTGTGTAAAGTACCACTGGGGGGGAAAAAAAAAAAAATCTGTAGAATAAATTCTGTTCTCTCCCTTGTAACAAAAATAACAATCAAGAGCTGGATGCTTTAGAGACTTAACAAATTGAGGATTTCCCCCCCCTCCGCCAGTCTTTTAGTGGTTAATGCAAAACCACTATGCTATGTCACTACTGAGTACACGTAGTATATCAGACTATTTTCATTCATAGTTCTTGCGAGAAAAGATTAGTCTAATTGAAAACAATGATTATGCAGTGAAATGTAAACTCTTCTGCTGGAAAATTTAAACTACATTACCTTAACTTCTGTTCTCTTGAATGCTAGAAAAGTTGGTGGGGTCTCAGGTTTTAACTTAATTTCTGGCTTCTTGACTAATGGATCCTTCACAGCTGGTGCAACTGAAACCACTGCAGGAGCTGGTTTTTGAGGTGGTTTTTGTGTCTTCTGAGCCTGTATAAGCAATAGGAAAAAAACGCAAAACAACCCAAAGTAGTTATGGCTCCTATTACACTGACTGTTCTGGCTGTTAACAAAAAGCATGAGCATTACCAGATTGCCATCTAGCTGTTCCACTTTCGAGCTTAACGGTGCCTAAGAAATGAGGTAACGGGACGGTTTCTTACTCTGATGTTTGTTTCTCATAATGAGATAAGTGGGATTCCTGTGTGATCAGGAATAATTTCTCTGTTTCGTCAAGAAATTAACATGCAGATCAATCAAAATAAAGGCTTTTTTTGCCTGGAATGTGCTTATTGTTGAGCCTTAGCTTATTGTTGAGCCTAAAAACACTCAACACTTCAGATCTGGATGGAAATTTGCAGTCTTGCCTTACAGAAAAACAATCATTCATGTCCAAAGATGAGAAGAAAACTAAAACTGTAGGGCTGTTTGGCAGACACACACTAAAAACACACTATCACCTGAAACAAAATAAGTTTTCAGCTGCTGCTTACCAAGTAGGAAATAATCCTATTTCACTCTTCTTCAGTCAACTTCAGCTTTTTAAAAAGCTTTTTTTAAGCAGCACATTACAGAGCACTCTTTGACATGCTACATTAAAAAAAATACAGCTGTGGCAATGGAAGCACTGCTGAGAAAAATGGTTCTCCCAACATGCTTTCCAAGATTTCTGCAACCCATGAAATACTCCCACATATTGGCAATAGCCTGGTGTATTCAAATAGTGCTCATATGAGAGAAAAACCCGACTCCTACCATTCTCTTCATCTGCCTGGTACAGCGGGCACAATACCACACCAGTCGAGGATCGTTCACTTCCTTGTCTGTCACCTGAGGTTTATGGCAATCCTGGTGGTAGAGATTATGGCATTCTTGACACTCCACTAGCTGATTCCCAGAAATAACTGTCATTTGCCTGCAGAGCAAATAGTTAAGAACAGATTATGGGAGAAAGCACTTAAAGGATTATTCAACTGTTGCAAGGTTTAAGAAAAAAATAAAAGGACTATTTTTGCTTTCACATGTAATTTCTACCTGTGACAAATGAAATGTATTCCTCTTCCTCCTCTATGACTTATTAACAATTTTTTTAGATTTTTTTTCTTTTAAGACAATTTCTTTTAAGAAAATCTAAAACTTCTATACTATCAAATATGTGCATATGACACTTTTGACTTCCCTGTTTTGATTTTTATATTAGAAATGTAGGTCTCACCTGCTTTGCTTCAACTGGGCATTTTATGGATACCTCACTGCATACCAGTTATGACTTCCTCATTACACTGGCATGAAGGACTAGTCTACATTTGGATAATTTTGCTGTAAGCTGTAAAGCAATACAGTTCAAGAACAAGTAATTTCTCAGTAACAAGCCTTTAAGAGTGCTTTCTGCTACAAGATTTAAAAGCATCATCATCCAAGCTGTATACTACTTTAGAGATGTTTTATTAGCCATCCTTTCGGTCCCTACTACACAAACATAGACACTTGTAATTTGAGATAATGCCAGAATCACAGAAAGATGGGCTAGGAAGGATTAACTGTGCAGTTCTGCCTTAAAGCAAATGTGCAGGCTGGTTATGAGGACTTAATTTTGTGCGGGCCTCTGGTGAAAGCAATCATGCTGTATAAATGACAAATTAGCGATATACACATGGCTGGAAGTATGTCTGAGTTAGCCAAATACCATTTTCCTAATAATTTCTTCTTTCAGATGACAAATCAGGCTATTTAATTGCTAAGCTGCTTTTGCTCATATCCCCAAGGAACAGGTACCCAGGTAACCATGGAAACTCTATTTGTAGGTGGGTGGGGAAAGGTAATACCTTATTTCTTTATAGAACAGGAAAATGAAGTCTGCAGGTATTGTCCATATAGATATTACAACACCTAAGAAATATTTCTCTTTTAAATGGGCTATTTAAAAACAGGGAGAAACCTTTCTGAAATTCCAGGCCACATTATTTCAGATGCAGGATATTTCAAAAGCTGTTTTGTTTGTTTCTTATTCCTAAATAAACTGGGTCAGATCAAAGCAGTGATGTTTCAACCCCATGTCTTAAGGAAGGAGACTATTTTACAATTGCAAAGAACAATACCTGACTGATTAAAAAAAGAACCCACGAATTCTTCATGCCCAGACACAAGTTAAACTGGAGTTATTTTTAAATGATAGATTAACTGAGAAAGAAAACACGTGATTTTTTTTTTTAACCTTCAAAAAAAGTATTAATAAAAATGTTCTTTCAAACCCAGGCTTTTTAAAATACTCTTTTTTCCCCAGCCTTCAAGAGAGATGGTTCACTATCATCTCCAAACTACATGTACTTCTTTTTCATATAACTGAGGAGCCATATAACTGGCGAGTCTTGTTTTTCTGAGATCTGCAGGTATTGGAGAGAATCAAGTTATTTTAATACTCTCTCCTTATGCCTAACTTGGTAGTAAAGAACAAGATGACACCACAAGCATCAATGTTCAACACTCCCAATCGCTATGAAAATACATTTGACACATGGCAAATATTGAAGAACATTTAATGTCTCTAGTTTTTACACCTATAAAAAAGGAATAGTTATGATCAAATGCACTTTTGCATTTGTGCACCCACAGCTTGGTTCTCCTTAACCGTCTTCAGCCATATAAATGTAAGCCCTTTGTCTGTAAACCTCACCTGCTCTGCAATTGGACATGAGGTTTTCATTCACAATTATGGAATAAGTCATTAAGTTATTAAAAGATGTTATTTTCTAAATATTTTACAGAGCATCCAGTGCTTTTATATTTCATAACTAGTGGGATGTTATTTCATCTCAGGATGGCTAACCCCAAAAAGGGCCAGATGTTTACAGCTGAGCAGTAAATGGTGGAACACCATCTAACCAATGTGCTGGATTCAAACAGTCTGAAGCACTAGTAACCTGAAAAGCATCCTGTCCTGCATGAGCTGGAGATCGAGAGCCACATGACATCAGTTCCAGCAGGTTTCATATAAAATAAAAACAAATTCTGAGCATTGGGTGACTGCTGCCATCCCCTCACTAAGGGGTTGTTTCTTTCCCTGATATGCTTCTCCCTCCCTCCAGCATCAGCTTAATGAGAGCTATTTTAAGTAGCCAGGATAGATGCATCTTTTACAAGAGCACTGTGAATTTGTGAACACAGCTAGCTACAGGTAACACCTTCAGCAGCCAGGTTAAACACTGATTATAGCTTTTGCATCATGTCTAGTTTTATTATCTTTTCACTTTCCTGAAGAAAAATTGGTTCTCTCATTAAAGGTTCTATTTTCAAGAAACCATTCTTATTCATGAAGGGTGCTTAAATTTATTATTAATTTTGGATATGTGCTTAAGTGATTTCCAGAATAAAAACTGCAGAAAGCATTCATTCACTAGTACATAATAATAATAACAAAAAGGGGTAACCACAATTGCAATGAAGCAGTGTTGACTTACCTGCAAACAACACAGGCTAATCCCATTTCCATAGCAAAATCATCAGCACTGGTTTCCTCAAAGCTAGATAAATCAGGCATGGATAAATCCTTGCTTGTCTGAACTGTAATAGGAGAGGAACGAGCCTCTTGCTTCTCTAGTCTGGGCTTCTTTGTTGTATCAGCTCCTTCAGTAGTGTCACCTTTTACCTATGATACACACAGACACAATGTGAAAATACAAAAAGCCAATGACCATTATTAAAATGAGAAAATGACTGGAACAAGTTGGTTACCAGTATAAGAAGGTGTACTTTACACACACAACATATTTTCCTTTGCTACATATTTTCTTCAAAATATTTACAAACTAGAAGCTCAAGTCCACTTTTTGTACTTCACCTCAAAATCCTTGCAGAAGCTTTGGGAACCCCACATTTCAGCCTGCTACATTTTAGTAACCTCTTATTATCAGGATATTTAAAACATAGGATCACAGAATGGCTTGGGTGGGAAAAGACCTTGAAAGCTCATCTAGTCCAACCCCCATTCAATAAGCAGGGAAAACACAGAATAATTGTAACACCTTTTGCTGGCTTGCATAAATGGCAACCTGACTGGATAACACGGCTCACGGGATATGCACTATTAGCTGGGTTGACTTACACAGGTTAAAAAGGAGAGCTTTTCTTTAAAACACCGAGTTTATTAACCCAGTTATTTCACTCAAGCACAAAAAAATACTTACTTTATCAGATCTCTTTTCTGTTTCTTTTTTCACCTTTTCCGATACCGTAGACTTGCCATTGTTGTTGCCAGAAGGCAAACTAGAAGAAGCTTTAGGCTCTTGCTTATTTGAAATAGGTTTGGCAACAGATACTTTTGGTTGCTCTACTTCCTAAAAACAGAAACAAAAATTGAAAACAATCCCTACACGTGAGTTACTTTCTCGTTTGCCCTTAGGTACAGGATGGGCAAACAACATGTCATACAACATTGGTCAACTACACATAGACTTTTTAAAAACATTTCTTAAATGTTTTTATAGCACATTGATTATTAGTGTGTTTAAGATGCAGCCAATTACTAAAACCTCTCCTTATCACTCACCTTCCAGAGGAAAAGGTGCTCTTTTTCCAAAGACAGATCTTCTTTAGAAAGTTAATTAAAAAGGAAAACTTCTCTGCTTTTAAAATTCAAAGCAATAACACATTCACATAGTTGTGAGGACAAAATCCAACATGAACTGAAAACATAAGTTGACAGCTGATGTCAGCAGACATCAATACTTCATTCTCAGAGAAAAATACTGACCTCTGCTTAATCTCAGTTCAAATTCACCTATCAGATTAATAAATTCAGACCTCAACACAAATCAGTAGTTCTTATGACGCGCTGAGTGCCAGCAATGGACAAAAAGCAAGCAAGTCTGTAAATGAGTGATTAATCGCATCAGTGGGCACGAAGAAGGTACCCTCCCCAGCCTGGTGAGAAGGGAGTACTGTACTTCTCTGCTGTATACGGGGATGAGCCCTGGGCTCCCAAGTTTGCCGACTTGCTGTTGCATCCAGAGTCAGAAATGGATTTCCTCATCTACCTGACCATAGTAATCCTGTACTCCTTACTCTGTTCTTGGATTTTACAGCCAAACACAAATTAATCCTGCAGCCTAAGAATGCAGGGAAGGGGATTCCTGTAGTTTTTTTCCATTCCTAAGATCTGAAGTCCAGCTGACACTGGAGACACACTGAAGAGGGAACAAAAGATTTCTTCCTCTGACCTGAGCCTCAGTTTCAGCTGAGGGTGACTACTAGCCGAGCCGCTATTAGAATTTGCTTCCCAAGCCTCTTTGCACTATTATTCAGCTCCCTGCTTCCTCTTTAAACCACGAACCAATGCTGCTTTGAGCTCTGACATAGAGGGCACCTGAGGGAACTGCAGTCTAGGTCTCAGGGAGCTAATTTGAATAGAATGGAGTTAGACCCCACAGTAGAAGCTTGATGTCTGCTGTAGCAGTAATGGTGCCTTTTAGTTATTCAGAACCATGTACATGTAGAAATGAGTTATTACTAATGTATCAGCATACAGACCACCATTAGAACACACCAGGCTGACTTCTTGGCATCCTAGGGGAGAACACTACCTCATTATCCATATGGCAATACATAACAATACCAGCACATCCCTCCCCACTTGGTTATCTCCATACACTAATCTCAGATTCAAATATTCTCTTTAGCAGGTGTTTAGTGATTTTTAAGTAGATGAAAAATAACATTTGTCCATTGGATGGCAATGGTTTCAGACTGCAAATAATTTCTGCTTTGCATCATTTAGTGTTTTTCACTCTTATATGACTTCATCAACAGAACTGCAAGAAAAGAGATCCAGCTTTATCAGTAAATAGCTTGTTCTGTTTCATATTTATAAGTGGCAAAAATAATCTGTATATTAAAGATCTTTTAGCTCTGATTGTAACTGAAGAAATACATAATTTTGAGTCAACTTTAGATAGCATGTAGGATAGCTTACAAATAAAAAAGGCAAAGCCAATATAAAAGTGAAGACAAAAAGTACTACTACAAAGTCATGACACTTGGATTATACTGTTGAATCTCTTTTACAGGTCTTGGTACACCAAGTAGGTAAAAAGATTTATTTATTTTTTTTACCCCTATTAATGTAAATTTATTGACTAGATTATGTTGCATAAAAGGGGAATGATTAACATTCCATAATTACTTTTTATTCAATTTCTGATTCTCTTTTAACTTTTCCACTATAAAAGATGAAATAGAACTAGCAGGAGCTTCAAAAAGGCATACAAAAAAGACCCATGTTCTCTAATACCAATACCTTCTGAGATGGACGATAGCTTGAGTCCGTTCCTCTGGCCAAAGACTCATCAAGAAGTGCTTTCAGCTTTTCAGCAGAATCCTTACTCTTTGAGTGTAAGAAGCCAAGAGCTTTCAGAAAAATAGGATCAAGCTCCAAGTTCACTGTAGCAGCCATAGTGCTGTCTTTGGAGGAAGGGAAAAAGAAATAAAGAAAAGAAAACAATGACAACTTTATTTGTATAGAGCATAATTCAAACAGCATGTGGCTAACTACCTCGGAGGATTTTTTTTACATCAAAACTTGTCCCTACAAAGACAGATAGCTCTCTAACTTATTCGGTAATTAATAGTAATAATTTAAGAAATAATATGGGAAGGGAAGTTTCCTGCTTTTTTCCAAAATGGATGAGAAGTCATATCGTTAATAATCCCTTCAAATCTCATTTGAAACACATCAGGATGATTTTTTTTTTTTTTACCACAGTAATCTAGAAGACATTCTTGAAAAGACTTTCATTAGTTCTGCTCAAAAGCACTGCC
>JAAGNO010007695.1:0-19981 GCA_033439905.1 Ceryle rudis | reverse complement strand
CCTGGGCACATTATAGCTGGAAACCTTCCATGGGGGCTTCGGCTTGCTGGAAGATGAACTGCTGCTGGTTCTCGTCTACCTGGGGAGCTAGAGCGGAGTCATCCTCTACACCAAAGTAGTGCTCAATCAAGTCAAAGGCCTTCTGGTAGATCTCTTGGTTCTCGTGGCTTTGTAGGAACTCTATCTTATCCAAACCTTGGAGAAGAAAAGGAGAAAAAAGGTGGAATGTGATGAAACGAGGAGATCCTGCCCTTTCCACTGCCCCACATCCACCCTCCACCCTTGCCCCTATTCACCTTAAGATCTTTTTGTTGTTGTTGTTATTTGCATTTTTGAGTGGCACTGACATCTAAAGCTAATGAATCCAGAGCTACCGGGGATTTCATCTGTACCAAGCAGCACGAGCACCTCTTCAGCAGTGGTTTCAGCTGACGCAGGTAAAGCAGACGTGCTCCCAGCAGTGACATTAAAACAACTGGCTGTGAGCAGTCTGGAAGACGCAGGGAGTAGGGAGGGGAAGGAAGCAGGGCCTGTCCCAGTAGCCTCCAGCAGAAGGGCAGCAACAGCTTTAGCTGTCCTAATTAAAACCACTGCCGAACAGAAAACATCCAGGCACAGTAGGCTCTCAAGAATTTCAAGAATTAATCTTACTGGGAGAACCAGGGCACGCAATGTAACAGTTGTTGAGAGGGCAAATCAGACACTGGCAGTATACAGGGAGCTTCAGACCGAAATAGGAACTGCTCCTCAAAGCATGAAGAGAGCAGGACAAAAAAAAATAAAACACCACCAAATTAAGTCGCTCCAGGGAAAAGCTGAATCTCTCTGGGTTTCCACTCTACACCTACAACGTACAACTGGTACGGTCAGAGCGATCCAAGACCCAGAATAGAACCATGGAATGGTCTGGGTTGGAAAGGACCTTAAACATCATCTGGTTCCAACCCCTAGAACTGTCACCTTTTACTTAGCGCAGCCCATTTCTGATCAATGCTCCCAGCTGGCGAGAGCCACAGTTACCAGCTTGGCCTTCAGGTCTCAGAAGCACGAGAGTCTCTACTTCCAAGCATTTTGTCCTATGCTCCATCATGAGAGTCCAAAAAGGCAAACTAGTGGAACAAATATTGGCTAGTTTGGGGGTCTGCTAAATTCCTTATCCCAGCAGAAAAGCAGCGACCAAAACCAGCAGCCACCTTTTGATCCATTCCAAGGTGTCCGAATCAGCAGCACCAAGGCCACCAGCCACAACCTACCGTAGGCCTCCTCGATCAGGCTGCAGTAGGGGTTGATGCCTGTCCCACTCTGGTTGGCTTCCTGCTCTCCAAGCCGCAGGATGTTCTCCAGGCCGTTCAACGCCACCTGAACAATCTTGGAGTCCATGACAGTCAGCAGGTCGCAAAGAGGCTTGATACAACCCAAGTTTACCAAGTATCTGAAGAGAGAGAGCACCACCAACATACGGTTGTTGTTCAGGATCTAGCAAGCATCACCTTTGCTCAGGAAGGGCAAAGGAAAGGAGTCAAAATAAAATCCCCAAAGTTACCTTAAAAATATATATTCAGTGATCTGCACGGTTAACTTGTAGCCGCTTATTTGCATCTGCATCCACCCCACCTCTTCAGAAACCTCCAACTCCCCCGAAACCCAAGTGCTACTCAAATTAAGTCCACACTGGAATTTAATCTGTCATCAAGTTTGGACATTTTAGCATAGTCTGAGCTATCTAAAGGGGCACAGGGAGCAGCTCGGACTGATTTATCCTTATTCAGAAGGAAGCTACAATTTACAACCCAGCTACAGCTTTGCCCGTGCCTCAGGTACTCTCCCAGAGGTTCTCCAAATCCCTCCCTGGCAGTTTCACGAAGACAAGGCCACCACGCAGTCAGCCAGAGGAGCTGCAGGAGGTACCTGATCTGTTCGGGAGTCCCTCCTGACGTGGCGTTTGTGATCGCCCACGCTGCCTCCTTCCTCGTGCGGAATTCTGCTTTCTGCAAGATTTCTATCAGTACCGGGAAAATGTTTGCATCTATGACTGCCTGAAGAGAGAGAATATTAAGGAAGTGTTTGAGTCGGTTTCTAAGAGGCTATTAAGCACCTGAAGGAAACTTCTACCTCCATGTACCAAAGCAAAAGAATTTTTCCAAGCCGTACCCTTCAGCGTCTCCTCTGTTCTACTCCTCAGCCAAATCCTATTACCAGGAGCTCTCCCGCTCCATCACTAGCACAGTGACAATCCCGTTATTGCAGCAGTACCGTAGGAACGCTCTCATCGCTTATCTGCCCTTCTATGTAGGTCATTAGAAGGATAATTAAAACCCAACAAGCTCCAGCATTTCAAAGGGGTATCTAATTCAGCGTGGAGAACTGGGGGCTGCATCTCCTCCTATTCCAATGATCCAACCTGTGGGACTCATTTCAGACCAGTCTTTGCTGGTACAATTAACAAGCTCTTTTTTTTTTTTTTTTAAGCTCGTTTGGCAGATGGCTGGGAGCAGCAAATTTGCAGATCACTGCAGAATAAAACATGTGAACAAAACCAGCCTCTAAGCGTCAGATAAGACAAAACTTGCAAATCCTTAACGCTGAGCTTGGAACGCAGCATCGTTACGGGTGGGCTGGAGAAAACTGTACCTGGATTTGTGCTCTGTTTCCTGCTGTGATGTTCGATATGGTCCAACAAGCCTCTTTCCTGATGGACTCCTTGGGACTACTTAATAAGTGAAGGAGACAAGGCAGGGCTGAACAGTTCAGAATCACCTTTGGAGAAAGGAAGCAGGAGTGAGATCACCGGTATCTGATGGGCACTACGCTGCCCTGCCCGACGGCCCCCTCCCCTCACCTGGGTCTGGATGTCATCCCCCGTCACGATGTTGCCCACCGCTCGCAAGGCTGGCGAGGCCACTTTGTAGTCGTTGTGCCTGCAGGAGAAATGGTGCAAGGACAACGAGAAATCCATCAGCTCACGAGCATCTGGATATTCAGAAGATCCTCTCTCCAACATCTCATCTGCATTATTTACTTAGAATTCCATCCCCTAGCACACAGAAACACACAGTAACTTGACCGTGTTGCCCCTGGATAAGCAGAGACCAAAGACAAAGTTGCAATACAGATGGGTTTCATCCTTTACATCCTAACTCCGTCATCTCGAGTGAAGTTACAAACCTCCCCTTTTCCATCGCCTTCCTGAACAAAAAAAGTCACTCTCTCAGTGAGAATACCCTAAATTTTTCCGAATTCTGGAGGCAACTCTCTCACAGTTCTACCAGTTCTGAAGGTGTTAGAGACAAGGCTCATTCAAACTGCAAAGAACAAATGGTTTTGTCCACACAGGTGTCAGAGAAACAAAGCAGAGCTGACTTGTGCTACACTATTCTTGTCACCTTTGATTTGCCAGCTAACTGGGCTTCTGTAAGTGTGTATTTGAAGTTTGTGAGCACAAGACACTCTGCGGCCCTCTCTCCTTCCACAGACTAGAAGCGTCAGTCCAATCTCTCTAATAAGTTGGTCCTAGTGCGTGGTGTTGACCTGCATTGCAGCACTTAGAAAATACTCAGCTTCTCTCAAAAAGAAAAGCCGGTCAAGTACAGCTCTCAGCCTGCTTCAGATCCCCTGACACACCAGCTCTGAAGCCAGATGAGGTACCCGCTACCCGATCCCGTGTGCACCAGAGGCAGGAAGAGGGCTTGGATGGGTTTTGATGTGAGCTGGTGATCAGTCACCCGTTTCCCAGTCTCACTGGGCTGACGCAGCGAGAGGAGATACTCACATTAACAGCTCCACCAGTCGCCGACACACTCCCGAGTCAATAACTGCTTGGATTTTCTCATTGGGGCCATCTGATAAGTAGGAAAGAGCCCAGCACGCATCTGCCAGCAAGTCAGAGTCACTGTTGAATAATAATCGGGACAAGACCGGCAGGCAGGGAGACACCTACAACAACAGCCACCAGCCCAGGTTAGTCACCTTCTGCCAAGGACCACCACATCTGCACGCAAACACCCTGTGGCTGCGCTGACCGGCAAGATAACAAGCCTTGGATGTCCACAGTTTCCTCCCCCGACACCAGCAGCTTCCCTGCTGGTTCACATACCTCATAATCACGGTGTCTGAAGTTACCTCAACAGCTTTACTGCTAAACTAAAATTACATCCCTTCCGCTCGGACTAAGTCTAGGCTCCTGAGACAAGCGCTGCTGTGCACACTACCATTTGGAAGCTCCTTATGCGTCTTATGTAAGAGCACTGCTCCATTTCTTACTCTTAATAACCCTAAATAGCTCCGTATTCAGAGCAGCAGCCAGCAGTTACACCTCTGAATACTTCCATCCTTTCTAAGTGGTGTTACATTCACACTCGAGTCAGATTTCATCCCTCACCACAGGCTTCCCACCTTTGACACGTGAGCTTTCATTTTTCAAAAGTGAAACACGTTGATCTTAAAATATTTTTTGTTCTACCAGAGAAGGCCGGGACACCTGAAAGGCCAGCAGAACCTTTTCTTAGTGCCAGGGGGGAAAGAGGAAAGCTCCCCCACAAATACAGCAGCCCTGTTTCGCAGCGTTTAGAGGTCTCGTAATCAAGTTTTTAGTTACAATTTGAGAGAAGTCTCAATGTGCCAGAGTTTATAACAAGAGGGTTTTGAGAAGTCCACAGCATATGCTACCTCGCTGGGAAGCCCGGGTCTGTCCCTCACTTGAGGAGCCCAGCTGCCAATAGAGCCAGACAGAAAATTAAACAGGCGCTCAAACATCTGCTGAACAGCAAGGTCAACCTCAGCAGGAAGAGCCTCACCCTGCTCCCACCTGGAATGACTTGAAGAAGTCCAACAGTCAAAAATAATCTAGACAAACATCTTAACCGGGTGTCTCCCCATCACCTGCCTGCCAACAAGGCATTTATTCTCACCTTATCGAATTCGGGCGGTGGACTCTTTCCTCTGCACAAGTTCGACAAGGCCCAGACGGCGTTTCGTGTCATTGTCAATCTGGTGGACTTCGTAAGGAGCCTAAAGAAACAATTACCATGAATTATAATCCTTGATGTGGAAGCCAGCAAGGGAATCAAAAGAAGATAATCTAGTATGACTTTAAGGAAGTCAAACCACTACTGCACTTGTAGCTCAAGCTGTGCTGCTTGTCACCTGAGCCTCTCAATAAGCAAGCAGAGACATTCAACTGTTTCTCAGGATAAATTGCTATTATTCCCGCCATCAAGGGACACGGGTCAGGAAGGCAAGTTCCACACTAGACAAGTTGCAGAAGGAAAGGCAAGTTAGTCAAATGCAGGTCCAAGTTCAAATTCAGCCCAGGCAGACACTTGCACCCCTATGAGGCCAGATGGTCCTCGCTAGAGACCGTCTGCTGCCTCTCCACTCCACTGAGGACAGCGAGTCCTGTGGGCTGAGGACTCCAGTCAGCAGTCACCACTGACAGGTGACAGAGAAGCAGCAAGCGTAACAAGCCAAGTCACTTGTGACAAAGCGTCGGTTTGCCAGGGACAGGATAAAGTAGAGATGAATTCTCCCCAGCGCAGCGAGAGCACACGCCTGGCAGGCAATCTGCTGGCTCTGGGGGGTGTGTACCACACTTCAGAGCTGCAGAGGCAAGGTGGTGTCCAGAGACCTGCTCCCCTTCCTCAGTCCTAAGGGAGCCCACTCGGGCGAGCACCTGAAATCCACAGCACAAGCACAGAGCAGGCGCCTGGAGGGACACGCAGTGTGACACAGCAAGCCCTGGGACTTCAAAGCCAAGCACGCTGCGACAGCACCCGCTGCAGATCCAGAGCAGGGGAAAGGTTTGTGAGAAGGCATGTTATCTACCAAGTCCCACTCTGTTTTATCAGATACTTCTCCGAGCTGCCAGTTTATCTGGTAGCAGTGGTTCGATTCCCAGCGAACATCACCACACAGCACTAGGGAATCTCTTCACCCAGCTCAAATATTACTCTGCTGCAGTACAGTGGGACTTCAGGAAGTGCATTGGCAAGTATTCATGGCTACTCACATTAATAAGGGAGGAAGAATAGCGCAGTTAAGGACATAATCTCTACACACAGAGCTGTCTCCAGCAACGTTGCCCAATGCCCAGACAGCCTGAAAGGAAACAGCAACAGTTTTAGCATCCACGCGCTTTCTGGACCGAGGAAGAAAAGAGCAGTGTGCTAAGAAAGCATCTTCCTATCATTTCAGGCAAATGATACGTTGACTGGTCTGGAGCCAGTTGTTAGACACTGGTCACTCATTTGAAACACCGAGTTTTAATCTTGTACAATCCACCGTGGTTCTTCCCCTAACCCCAAAGCAGTGCATGAACCTTACCTGTTCTTGAACATCCTCAAAGTCAGAGTTCAACAGCTCTATAAATATAGGAACTGCCCCAGCCTCAATCACTGTTTTTGTTTGTTGGGAAGTTCCTGATGCAATGTTCGTCAGTGCCCACGCTGCTTCAAACTGAAACGAGCAAAGAAATGACAAAAATATTAATAAAATAATCCCGGTGTAGCAAAATATTTGTCCATAAATTTTGACTGTGATTCTTTCAACTTCTATTGCGAGAGAAAGCAAGCACATCACAGCAGAACACCTCAAAGGATACTCAAAGGATTTTATTTTCTTGAGAGATAAAAAAGCCAAATCCGCTAAACGCCTTCTCACAAGGTTACAGCTTCTCAAAGGATTAGCAAGAGAAGACATCACCATCAGGCACAGCACATCATTTCACCTATACGACCATTTTCCAGCAAGCAAAGCAAAGACACATAGCACATAAACCCACGTGGGCTAGAAAGTTTCCTATATCCAGCCCACCCTCTCATCTGGCTGATGCCACAAAGAAGCCTCAAGTTCAAGTGAAACCGAGGAGTAAACTCCCTGCTTTTGCCACAGATCCTTTGGTTTAGAAAGCAGATTTCCATTGGGCTTTTGAAAGCAAGCCCCTGTGATGCATGGCCTTGGGCCAGAGGGCAGAAGGAAAGATGAAAGCAGTCATCAACTCGGATCCAATTCCATGTATGGAAGTATCTTTAACCCCTACCAAGTAACCAGACTTATTACCAAGCTGGAAGGAATCTCAAGAAGCCATCTAACTCCATCCCTCTGCCCCACGGCAGGATCAGCACTACCCAACCCATCTCCGACAGACTCTCTGCCTGTACTTAAAAGCCTCCAATAGTGGAGGTTTTTTCCCCTCACCCGATTTCTTCCCACGCATTTACTCCCTAGCTCCACTAGCTCCTATCAGACACACGAAGGCCAAATTCTCTTCTGCCGCAGCTGCACTTTGTTATTTCATCCCTTTTCCCTGATAGCACCTGCTAAGCTGTGAAATTAAACAGCAACATGACAGGAAGAATTCATAGCATAGTCTCCTTTACCTGTAGTGTGCAATTTTCACTTCTTTTCAGGAATTCAACAAATCTGTCCACCACTCCCTGAGTGTTGATCACTTCATCTATGGGAGGATTCGGCTCTGCAATAGCAAGGCAGTGTCAAAACAGTGCGGAGATCTAGTGCAGGAACTAGATCAAGCATGATCTGCTATTTGAATTGTTAACTGAATGACCTCGAGCTGTACTGAACTCGCAGGACAACTCTCCAGAATCACTTTCTGAACAATTCATAAACCATTAGCCATCTACTAGATTATCAACTTTCTAGGTTGTAACCTTCTTGCTCCAAGGTGCCAAGTATCTGTACAGCAACACGTGTGCACCAAGGCTTGCAGAAGAAAGGCTCCGTCAGACCCTGCAGCAGGGAAGAGGGGAGTTAGTTTTACCTTTGGAGAGTAATTTCCTGAATTTCTGTGTGGTTGCTAGCTGCAGGTCAGGGTCATCTGAGAACAGCATCTCTACCATCTCTCTTGTGATCACTCCCTCCTGAAAAGATGCAAAGAGATACCACAATGGTTCTGTTTCACACAAAGATTGTTTCAGGCATCAGTCACAACAGCCTGCCACAGTTCTGTGCTTGGCTAGTAATCCAAAGATTCACAGCTTGAGATCACAGCACACTATTTACTTCCAGGAAGACTTTTCTGGTTCACTGCAGTAACTTTTGAGAAGGGAGCAAAACAAAGCCATTGAGGTTTGTCAGCTCTCTGTGCCCGCAGCATGAAATCTATCGGGAAGGCACGAGTGCAACAAGGAGAAGCACCTTACCCCGCAGGTTGTGGAACTAACGTAGGAGTCCACAAGGAGACTATCAAACATGGAGGCGTCTTCATTGATCAACTCCACGTTTCTTCTTTTAAAGAGCTGGCGGGAAACAAAAGAGAGGAGTCATTATTAGAAAGCAATGATGAAGAGTCTTAGGAACTAGACATTCTTGTTCCTCAAACCAGATACCGTCTGAACGCAACCTGGGTAAAGCAGCAGCCGTTACTAACAGCTCTGTGCTCTGCAGACTAGTCTGGCTCACAAACCCCAACGACAGAACACGCTAAGTCTTGCCCTCGGATATGCAAATACCCAAGTCAGAGACACTGGTACCGGCAAGTGCAGAATTTGACCTAACAAGTTAGGGAAACCGGGGAGAACGCGGCTTGTAGATGACACGCTAGTAAAGCAAACATTTAGTCTGAGCCACACACATCACCTGGGAATCACCTCTTACTTTCACAGACCTCCAAGCCAAAAAAAACCCATTTCAGAATTAAGAAATATGCGCAGTTCATACTTTCACTTGCTCTTCCTGCTTCTCCAGGAAATAACCACATTCACTAATCAAAAACAAAACAAAGCTTTAAAACACAAGGATCTGTGAACAAAAACCTCTGGTGCCCCAAGGACAAAGTGCTTGGAGAGCTCTTGATGCGTACTAAGTACAAAGGAAAAGAGAAAAGCGAGATCTCAGAACGGGGCGGGGGGGAAAGGACTGCCAACAACCTTAGTGCACAGATCCTTGAAGATTCCCGTTTGGCAGCAGCCCAGTCCTGGCTGTGTTAAGGCTGTACACAAGCTAGTCAAGATGACAGTTACCTGTTGCTCTCGTTTCTGTTTGCGGAGTTGAATTCCTTCCTCTTCTCTCCTCCGGCGCATTTCCTCAGGATTTAGGGCTTTGTTCTTGTAACTCTTCATTCGATAGTTATCCTTCGCAGGACTCGCCATGGTTTCTG
Organism: Ceryle rudis; assembly: GCA_033439905.1. Taxonomy (NCBI): domain Eukaryota; kingdom Metazoa; phylum Chordata; class Aves; order Coraciiformes; family Cerylidae; genus Ceryle; species Ceryle rudis. The sequence goes on along the minus strand of JAAGNO010007695.1, from coordinate 10,869 downwards.
GGAAGAGGAAAAAATATACACAACTTTGTCACACTCTGTTCCTTTCTTCACATGCCCTTTCTGACCAGGCAGTCCGTGCACACGAGGAAGCCTGGAACAGCCAGATTAAACCAGACTTATTTGCACGAGCTCGTCTGAAACACTGAAGTAGAGGTTTTGAGCTAGACTGCAGTCCTGACCGTAGTTCACGCGATAAACTGCTATGGCAAGAGTGTTATGAAGTTTCTAGGAAGCATAAGAATAAATTCAACGTTCCAGGCATAACTTGGACGCAATTTCACAATATTGAGCACATTACCCATGTGAAAAGCTTCTCCTCAAACAGCTTCGCTCTCCTCAGGAGGCACAGAACTAAATTCTAGCTTCATTTTCAGTAGAAATTATTTCCCTTGTATCATCACAGCATAAACCACAGCTTGACAGCTCTTTTTCCCCCCCAGACCGAGAGGTTCACTGCGTACGCACAGCAAAAATGCAGCAGAACTCACAGCAAAGTCTCGATTTTCCAGTAAGAACAATAAAAAACCCCAACCAAACAAAGAAGAGCTGTGTGTAGCAGCCACGTTCATCCCATCAGGTTGCTGCAAGTGTTCAGTACCTGACCTACTTATTTTGCTGCTTCATCTCTGACTAACGCAGTATTTCAAACCTGATTACTTGTGTATTTGCCTCCCAGTCAGGGAAGTGACACTCCACTACTTGGCACAGTTAAAGGCAACCAGGGCCAGGCAGTAACCCGAGCACAGGAGGATATCAATTCCTCAGCTGCATCCAGCTGAAACTCGCTGCTTCGGCCATGGCAGCTCTTCTCTGCATCTTTCCAAACTTTCTCCCATTTAGAATACAGATTATTTGCATAACATCTGTGCTGTTCTCAGGCCAGGAAGGAAGCAATCATGATGCACAACATCAATTGACCCTGAGACCAACTCCCTCCAGAAGTCTGCTCGACACCACTATCTTTGATTTCTGCCAACTGCTAAGGCCAGGTGGAGGAGGTGTCCTGGGAAAGTTTGCAGTGCTACCTCCTCACCCCTCCTCTTTCAAGCTCTAAACGCTCCTCATCCAACTGCTTATAGAAAGTTTCAGACCGACTTATCAACTGCCTCCAGCCATTCTGGAGGCCTTCCAAGATCAGCTAGAGGAGTTTCAGACCCTACTGCCCTCCTCCTAGGAGAGCGCACAGCTAAGCTAAGACAAATGCAACGTACAAATATCCCACATTTCATTGCTATGGAAAGAGGAAACAACTGGGAAATTAAAAAATCATTTTAATAGGAGAGGAAACAAAATGCTTTCAGTTCTATGATTTCCCAAAAACAGCTAAAAAGACACGGAGCGTTGTGAAAAAGTCAGACTACTTCACAGTATCTGCTTTCTAAGGCTGCATTCTCCTCCCTTGCCAAAACAGCAAGAAAACAATTGTTCCAAAACCCAACAGATAAAAAAACCCACCCAACCCCCAAACACTCAGACTCCAAGTTTCTCAGGTGATTTACACTGTGACAGCAATGATGTCCCTGGCAAACAGCCCTGACCCCCACGCTGCCCAGAGCTGGGGAACAGTTTTGAAGCTCTACGACCAACAGCTGCACTCCGAGACAACACCAAAGGCTTGAAGAGGTGCAGCGTGATGGGTTCCAAGTTTATTGGCACTGCTGAAGCTAAAAAGAACCCACTGACTACAACTCATCATCAGTAAAAGCAGCATTCCAGCAGCTAATTCAGGAGATAGAAAACTTAAAAATAATCTACAGGTTTTAGGGCTTTATAGCAAGGTGTGTCACAGACATAGAGTTTAATTCAGAAGAGGTATTTGCCACTGTTATGTTGCTGCATTCACGTTACTACCCCAACACTAGTGGCTAATAGAGCCACACAGAAGAGGAAGAGCTGTCAGCTTAGTTCAGAAGATGAGAACAGAATCCCCAACCAAACCAAATTGGCTACCTCTCTTTGGAAAGTAAAAGCTCCAATTAAAAGGTGATTTTTAAGACAAGGAGGAGGGAAAAAGCGATTAAGTGACTTCATGCTACACACAGGGTTACCAGCCACTGAGTCATAAATAGCCAAGTGGCACATGACAGTTCAGCTGCCTCCAAACTTACACAACCCCACTCAGCTGGGCACACCCTGGACCCTACTCTGGGTGTCTGGAAAACAGAGACTCTCGGCCACACTGCGAGGTCTCAGCACACCCAGTACCTTGTCGTATTTCCAGGGCATCAAGAACACCGTTAATACTGCAGGGAAAGCCCCAAAACAACCAGCCCCTGAAGAGTGATTTTCCACCTTGGCTGTGTGACAGCACATCACTGTGCAACAGTCTTTCTGGCACTTAGTCTCCTGTTTTCTCTTGCACACCTTTTATCTCTTCAGATGATTTCCATCTTTTTCCAGCCCATTCTTCGTGTCAATACTTCAATGTCATCAGAACACCCACTTGCTACATTACGCCCCATTCCCATGGCAATGGGCCAGCACCACAAGCACGGGATTACAACTTCCCGGTGAGCTCAGCAGATGCTGTAGGTACCACCAAGCACAGCAAGCCCAAACACCAGAAACAAGACAGCCAGCAGGATGCCAGGCACGTACAGATCCTTTACGTATAGTGTTTCGGTATGAAACAGCTCATCCAGTGCATCTGCAAGTCAGGTTTCTGCAGCCTTAACTATTAATTGCAATTCTATCAGCGCCAATATCCGCAGAGCAGTCCCAGTAAATCAGACCTGGAATAACCCAGACTAGGGAAAGCAGTCGCCCGCTCACAGAGCAGCGATGTGCAGGAGATACTCATGCCACTGATTTTCCACTTTGCATCTCAACGCCGTGGCTCTGCGGAGCTTTGCTTGGACAGAAAAGCTCTCGCCTGTGAAGTGGCAAAGGAAGCTTAACCAGAGCAAGCGTCTTTAACTGCTCTCAAGTTTTAGCTGCTGTGTTTAAGCCACCGCCTCAACCTCTATGAAATGTCCTCGCCAGACAGCGCCTTGCACCGCACCTCTCCCAGGAAGGGTTTTTCTTCAGGAACCAGCAAAGCCCTGCCTTAAATGAAGACAGGATCAGCTCACGCCCTAGAATTACCAAACTGTTCTGCTGCTGTTCCAGCCAGAACAGCGGGGCTCCAGGCTTACCTGTGGCACTCCAAGGAAGCTGGGCAATAAGGCTCCTTCCTTCTACACGCAGCAGCTCACTCGGAGCGGCTCGTGCAGCCTGCAGCTGCTCCAGGTACCCCTTCCTAGCTGAGGCCACACCAAACAGACTGCACGCCAGATAAACTGTTCTGGCAGTGCCTGCAGCCCGCTCACCGCTTATCTCTCCCCCAAAGCCACCCCCCTGGCAGGACAGGTACACATACCCATTTCTGTGGTGGGGAAAAGCTGGAGGCAGCCAAGTGCAGGTGCCTGGGGCACGGTGCTGTGAGCCCATCTAACAGCCTGCTGGAGGAAGAGGCCGGGCTGGCTGCACATCTTCCAGACATCTCAGCGTGCGACAATGCAAGAGAGATATGTAGGCATTTGGATAACACGGCCACGCACCACAATCCCAGCATCAGCCCTTCACAAACCCATGTTTTCACCCCCCACAGCTGCTCAGGCACCAAACCAAGTTCAGCTCTGGATGTCTGGGTGGGAGCAGCACTGTCAGGCAAGGGCCCAGAGCTTGCCCTGTTCTACTAGAATATCAGCATCACATGAATGTGTTGTCAGAAAAGAAAGGGAAACAGCAAGAACTAGGACAGTATTAGAATGAGGCACCTCCTCCACCACTGGGAACAGTAACAGAGCTTTTCCAAAACCAGCAAAAGCCAGTCCAGCTACTTAAGTTTCAAGCCCTTGCTTATACTCCATTCCCACCACCCTCACCTCCTGCTGCAAGAGACAGCCTGGGTTTTCTAGGAACCTAGTTTCCTTCATGGTCAGCATTCCTTGGATCGCCCTGCAGCAGTACAATCTCTGCCTTTCCCTTTTTAACTGGTCATTTGAACTGATGAGTGGAATTCCCTCTGAAGTCCCGTTCCTCAGCAGTGTATCACCATTCCCACCCACTGGTTGCAGCAGGGCTCAGTGTGCATCGCCCTGACCTCAACTTCTTCAGATCTCTTCACCTTCCCTAGGGCAGAATTCAAACTGCCCTCTTCACCTTCCCTAGGGCAGAATTCAAACTGCCCTCTTCACCTTCCCTAGGGCAGAATTCAAACTGCCGAGGTAAAAGCTTCTACAGCGTTAAAACCTGAGTCTGCAGAGCCTCCAACCCATCTCTTCCCAATGCCTCTGCAGACCAAACAGCTCCACAGAAGTTTTAACACCGTTTCCAAATACAAAGAACACTTCAGCATCTGCTATTTACACCAAAACCTCAGGGAGTTCACTCAAGAAAGCAGCAAACTTAGACTTACAAGATGAACTCCACCGTAAAGAGCGTTCTGGCCCAGCTTGGTCCTTCTGCTCAAGGAATCCCCCTGAGCCACCCACTTCCCTTAGCCAGCGTCTCTCGGGGGCAAGTGCCTCCCTGCGTTAGAGAACTTTATTCACAGCAGCTCCACGGGAAAAAAAAGTGACAGTGTTTGCATTTTTATAGTTCTCCTATGGAGCAGCCAAGCTCTGCACCTCCAATCCCACCAGCCAACTGTTACCCCTAATAGGCCAAATCAGATATGAAATGCCGTGCTAACACGACGCATTAAGTAGATCTAAGGATTATCAGCCTGCATATACTGAGATTTATTTCTATCTCCAGAACATGTAACAGCAGGTAACCCTGGCTCTGCAGGGCCAATTCTGAAATCCACCCGTAGGTGTTTGATGACTTATGAAATCACAGCTAGGTAAAGCTTTGCTCAGGCACCTCAGAGACCAGGTGGACATACGGCTCACTGGCTAGTCCTGGCTCAGAGGGACCCCTCTGTCCCAAGGAAACCAGCAGCAACTGGAAATCTTGCCAGAAAGGCCCAAAGGGAACGCAGGATAAATGTCAGAAGCATCAGCTTTTACTGCCCCGCTACACGAGTGGCCTTGCACTGACGTGCTCAAAGGAAGTCTGTGACTTCTTAGTGACAGCTGATGAAGCCGCTACCTGACCAGCTACAAATAAGGACCTAGACTGAAACAGTGATGCGAGTTTAGATGCATCTCCATCATCCCGAGCCAGAGACGAGGCCGGTATCAGACAAGTCACTCTGCTCGCTATTTACCAGGCACGATTAAGCTGCTGCAGTGACCTGCTAAGGTCGTTTCAGAGCATGAAGCACGTCGCTGCCTTTCCAGATCCCTGCTAAACGCACACGTAAGGCCAGTACTGACACCTTTCAGGACTGCAAAGCATCAGTGACATAAAACACTTTTGTATAACTTCTGAAAGACGACCGCTTGCCTACGTCCTCAAAACTCATGCTACTAAAAACCAACATGAAACTAATCGAGTTCTCCATCCTTCTTCCTTGGTCTCTCCCCAGAGGGAAAAACTGCCCAAATGGGATCTCCTAGCACAGAGCACCTCTTGGACGTAAATGTTAAAAAGTCCCCATACCAACAACTTTGGAATGCTAACAGCCCTTTAGAATCAAATTATTGCTACAAGTTGGTCCACTAAAACCAAAGCAAGGCTTTATTAAGCTAATAATTCATACCGGGAATGGCTTCACGTGTTCTGTGAGCTGAGAATCCTCTAACAAGAGGTCCAACATAGGGATGAAGCTTAACTGAACAATTCCTTTTCGATTCCTTGCGCAAAGGAAACCCCTGCAGGAGATGGAAGGGGTTTAGCTCCTGCTGTAGGTTTTGTTGGCAAGGGTTGGATTCACTGAGGGGGAAAACCAGAAATCCTCCAGTTGTCATGTAAACCAAAGAATTACTGTACAGGTGGCCACGCTCATTCTTATATATTGAATGATGAGAAGAATCTACCACTTAAAGGAAAAACTGTGTGAAAGTTTGACTTCGAAGGCTCCGCAGAGCGCTCAAATCCTCTAAACGCCTCTGCAAAAGCAAACGTAAAGCTACTGCAGTTCAGCCAGAAAACTGTAATCCCGGGGTCATTACCTCCGCGCCAAGATTGTAACGGCTTCTTAATGTCACTGGATCAGAAACCCAACCTCGCTCCTTCCCAGATGACGCTCCTGCCGGTTCTCTGCATTACAAAAAGCCCTGGCTTCGAACCCTTTTTTCAGCTGCTGCTGAAAGCCTCCACGCTGAGTCACTGCAGGGACTCGCTCGCCTAAATCAGGGCTGTGCTGCTGAGTCAGACCGAAGTGACAGAGCAGAGAAACAGTTACGCTGACACATCTGACAAGGCCTTTTTTAAGCCAAAGCATCCTTCCACAAAGATAATCTTTGTAAGGGATCTATTCCAGTTCTGTTGCTGGGCACAGGACACGTACCTACGGCAAAGCCTGGCCAGCCAGGAAGGCTGAGGGCTGCGTGATCAGAGCGCAGAAGGGCAGTGGAATGATTCAAGTGTGTACCTGAACACGCTTGAACTCCATCAGCACTGATCTGACAGTCAGTGTGCACTGGGGACATTTCAAAGCTTCCTCGCCCTGAGCGAGCGCTGGGCCAGGTGACCTCCAAAGGCCCTTTCCAACCTAAGTTTTCCCTGTGATAGTATAAACTTGGTCAGCTACAATTAACCCCCCCCAAATCTGACGAGCAGTAGCAAAACACTCAGTGAACTGCTCCCTTGGGACAAGCTTTCCCGGCTGTATTCTTTGGCTTTCTCCTACCCAGCAGGAAGTTTCTCCATTTTATATGCTCACCTGAAAACCCAGAGCAACCCCCATCACCTCCTCCCTCTCCCGTGTGCGCGGGCTGAGCTGAACACGTATTCCTACAGCATCACCTGCAAGAAAAACCCTCCAGCAGCACAGGATTGGTTCCTGCTCTGCCCTTGGTCCCCTCCTATGTTCTCAGACTGACCAAGCTGCAGGGGAACACAGATAAACCAAATTCACCTGAGTCAAGACCCCGCTCTGGGTGCCAAGGAGGCTCAGACACTGAAGAAGAAACACAGGACTGCTCTGCAAGTCACCAGGACAGCAAGTTTGGTGGGTGTCTTTCTCTGCAGGGGCCTGTGTTCAACAGAACGCCTGTTGCTTTCAACACCACGGCCTCCAGGAACAGGAGGCAGCTGAAATAAACTGGTGGAGTAGTAGGCATCAGAGCAGCTTGGCTCACACAAAGAAAAGGAACACTCAGAAGAAGAACTTAGTGCCAGATCAGAGGTTTAAGAGTCCAGTCGTCTCCCACGACCGTGTCAGAAGCTACATGTGATATTCCAGTTATCTCCAGTAACTGCTACCGAGGCATTTCTTAATAAACAGCAGCAAAACAATCAAAGCATGTGCGATGTTTTTGCATCTGGGGAGGTAAGACTATGCCAGTCGGCTCCTGAGGCCGCACCCACCAGTCAGTAGTGGGCAGAGGACATCAGGCTGACTACTCAGTATGGCTTCGTGACCCCACATTTCTCCAGAAGCTTCACAGTTAACAGCTTTAAACTCAAAAACTCTGATATTTCTGCAGCCAGCTACTCTACTGTTCGCACCACCACCCCGACAGGGAAACCCTGGAAACTCGACTCAGCATTTTCATATGGCACCCTCAGTCCTGAGCAGTTTGTTGTCATCACCTGTTTACAACGGAAGAGAAACATTTCTGTCCTGTCACTTCATCAGCTGCACTTACAGGGATTTCGTTCCTTCTGTCTCCCATCTGCAAGGATGTCCCTTAACTTTGAGAACACAATTCTTTTGTAACTCAGCTACAGACTGTGTTTTACAGCACACTACAGACGTGTCTTCAGTCGCTTCTTAGAGCTGAAGCGCTCGCTTCACATCACAGCATAAAGGTTCTTCCTGACAGAAGCTACAGACACCGACCCATCAATGTCTCGAGAGGATTCTCTTCTAGGAAAAAAAAAAAGTATCCAGGACAACTTTAGGACTTGAGTTGAAACCTTAAGAGAAATGCAAATAATGTGTACTACTTAAATGAAGTTGGTTACAATACATAAAACTGGTTGAACTTCTTGCACGCGCTATAAAAAGACAGCTCTGAACTGCTACCAAAGTTTAGCCAAGAACAGATTCTGACACTGAATGTGTCACTTCAGTACTTCGGTAGTGAATATAAAGAAATAAAAATAAATCTCTTCATTTGCTCTGAAGGCAGCAAAGGGAAAAGGAAGCTCAACAGCTGTACTTACAGGAGACAACAGCTACACAAGCAGCCCTGTCAAATACACAACAACTCCAGGCTTGGCCTCTCCAGCCCTGGAATTGCCCCGGCTGCTGTTAAACCCTGGAAAAACGGCCACGTTCTGTCACCCTGCCACTCGGTCGGGTCCGTTTTGCACCTCTGCTCTGCTGCTTCCACATTCTCCCACAGGCTGCGTGTTTACAGAGAGCCCGTTACTCTTTCAGAGCCGTCTTAAGCCCGTCCTGCTGCCGTGCCCTGGCCGGGCTCTGCGCGCAGCACGCGCCGGGCTGGGAAAACGCTTATCCACGCAGCTCTCGGGCTGCCTGGTGCAGCATTGGCTCGCTCCCTCCTGGTTTAGCTACCGAGAGCCAGAGACGTGGTATCGCTGCTGGAATGTGCAACAGCTCCGCTGATGGGGCTGCCTGCGGGGAGGGGGAAGGGAAAAGTAAAAATTCTCTTGGGGGAAAATGAAGAGTCCTGCAGCAAACCCGTCCCTCGCTGGGTCAGTCTGGGATTAGGATTCCTTTTAGGCTATCCGATGTGTAAAGAACCCCCCTGCTCCTCAATACACGCTCGTTTCCACTCTACCTCCTCCTGATCTTTTCGGCCTCAAAAAAAAAAACCCCATCTGAAGTTCAAGGGCTTTTAGTCCTCTTCAACCCGATTTACACATTCTGGGACACTCCGATTTCCCAGAGTCAATGGATCCCCTACAACAGTCTGTCACTTGTGCTCAGAGTTGTTAAAACAGGGATTAACTCCTTGACTAAGTCAACTCAAATTCAACCCACGAGACTTCTAGGAAATTAAACCCAACCAGAAATACTCCGAGACAATTGCAGAGAGCTATAAAATTCCAACAAGCTGATCCTCCCCAACAGAGGCTTTGCTCCAGCAGCAAACAGCAGTGTCCGATTTGCTAAGCAAATCTGAGTTCATCTGGGCCTCGGTAGCACAAGAGCTTACAGACGAGAGGCTGAAGGAATCGGCACTTTCACTATTACTCTATTTTAATGCCCGAGCTCCCCTATACAAAGTTCATGTTTGCTCACCCCAGCACAAGCAAACAAAGCAAATCAGCCAAAGAACACATCAAATTCATCAGCCACAGAAGTTTTATTAGGAATCGAGCGTTACACACCACTCCACAGGCTAACAGCACTACACAGGCATTCCGAGGGGGCATTTGTGTAGCGAATGAGGAACGAACAGAGAAGCATTTCTAACGCCACAGGCAACAGCAACATCCCAGCTGCTCACTGGCAGCCCAGCACCCTCGACCCACCCCTACAGGAAGGGGTAACAACGTTACGCTGCCATCGGTTGTGTCCTGTTAACCAAAGAAAAAGCAGCCTTAGGTGACTGAAAAAGTTAAGGAAAAGTGACACTCGGGTAATTCAGCTGAAGGGTGAATGAAATACTTGCTGTCAGAAGAACATCTGCTTCCAACTCCCAGAAGAACCGGGAGGAGAGGGAGGGATGGATGGGGAGCTCCTTGAGATGAACGCCCCCAGCTCCAGGTAACACTGGCACTTCTCAGATGTTCACCACCAGGCCTGAGGACATTTTTCTGCTCAAAGTTGCCAGTCAAGATTTTACATCTCAAGCTATAAATTAAATTTTAAAAGCTGTTCTGGACTGGGACAGCCATTGCACACGCACTGCAGCCACTGACTTTTCCTAGAACATCACAGGAAGGGTTGGAAGACAGCAGAACAGTTTCTGGCAAGATCATTTTGCTCAAGCAGCAGCCCACCCTAAAGGGTTCCAGTGGTTCAGAAGGCAAGTGTGGTTAAAAGACAGTACTGGAAGTGAGAATTGATAAGACCTTAATCCTTGCTCTGCTTTATAGAGAACACGCCTGCTATGGGTTTGGCTTTCCCGTTCACACCCCATCTTACCACTTGAAGCCTCAAGAAAACAACATCTCTCCTCCCTGAACTGAGAGCTTAATTTCAGACCACATCAAAAGTGACAAAAAAAAAAAGAGTCTGCTGTTATTAAATCACCTTTTGAAGGGCAATACTCTGTTATGATTTATTTGTAGCTAACAGAGCTACTTCTGCAACCTGCATTGCTTATAAAGATATTACAGACTCCTCCCCTATGCCCCTCTCCCCCAGAGTCAGGAGATGGATTTACTTCTCCTGCCCGTGGTGACAGGCTGCACAGGGACAGCTGGGGGAAGCCTACGCTGACACGACTGCCGAGTCTTCTTTCGTGAAAGCTGCAACAGCCAAGGCCTCGCTGGGTTATCAGAGCAGCAAACAGTTCAGCAGAATCTCACTTGAGCCAACATCCTAAACTCTTACAAACTTCAGAATCGAAACGAACCAAAGATCAGAGATCTGACAGACACTGGGATGAAGTTTCAATCGCAGCAGCTCCTTTCCACCACCACTGCCTCTCAAGGCTTTTACCGTGGTGCCTGCAGCAGAAACAAGCCCCAGTACCCAAGAACCAGGATATTACAGCATTAAACAACCCCCGCTGCTCCCCTTCCTCCGCCCCGGCGCAGCCCGAAGCCCGGGCTGGTCACTACCGAGTCGCTATTAGCGACCTCCCCCCCACGGGCCTGGATACTCGGCTGGGGACAGAACCCGGCCCCTGCCCCGAGAAACCCCCTCAGCAGCAGCCCCCCCGCCACTGGGTCCCCCCCGAGGGGCCGCCCCCA
>JAAGNO010007693.1:0-17154 GCA_033439905.1 Ceryle rudis | reverse complement strand
TTCAGGGGTGGCGTGGGGGCAGCAGCGGGGTTGGGTGGTGTGGGACCTGATCAGGTAGGGTTGGGTGGTGTGAGACCGGATCTGGCGTTGAGTGGTGTTAGGCCTGGGTGATGTGAGATTGAATGGTGTAGCACCGCCAGTGGGGTCGGGTGGTGTTGGACCTAGGTGATACGGGCTGGGGTGGCGCGGGGCCTGGGTTACAGGGAATTAGGTGATGTGGGACCAGGTATGGAGCTGGGTAGTGCTGGGCCTGAGCGAGGAGGGATTGGGTGTGTTTGTGCTCTTGGGTGATGTGGGGTATGCTGGCCATGTGACCACATGGAGTTAGGTGGTGTTGGGCCTGGGTGATGTGGGATAAGGTTAGGTGGGGTGAGGCCACTGTGGGGCTATACTTGTAGCAGCCTGGGCTTGGGCTACTGCTGGCCAGCATCTCAGGTGGGGACAGGCTGTGGTGCCAGTTCCATGTTCATCATTACCATTCTTGCACAGGGTTGGCATCACCTGAGCACAGACCCAACTTCATCCCTTCATGCTCCTCCTCTACTAGAGCTGAGAAATGCTCTTCCTGCAGGGCTCAACATCAGCCACTGGTTCTTCCAGGAGACTCCCCTGTCTCTGGGACATGGTTAAAGACCTGGAGGGCTCTAGCTCACCCTGGATCTGGGTGATCTTTTAGGATATCTCTCTGGATGCTCCTTTGCATCCCCTCTGCAATGGCAGGCAGGGTGCTGAGGATCCCAACACACTACTATCCCCATCAGCCCAGGCTTAACCATGGTGATTTGGGACAGAGAAAGAGTGTCTCACCACACGCCCAGAAACAGTGTTTGTGGGTGAGTTAATGTTAGGTGAAGTACATGGGGGAATTTATTGCAGTGCTTGTGCTGATAGCTGCCTGGCATCACGCAGAAACCACATCAAAATACATCAGCTTAGGTCTGCTCCAGAGAGGTGCTGTCTCCAACCAGCATCAGGGGGGAATGAGTCAATTTCCAGGTATAAACTGCTCATTTAGAGGAACAAGCTTCATTTTTCAGTACCTGGAAGAAATTGTGAGTTCTGGAAGGTGGATACCTGCGAGGTTGATGCCTCTTTGCTTCCTTACAGCAAAACATCTTTCTAGGAATAGCAGCTTGTAGGGGCTGCATGAAATCATATAGACAATATGTTAAAGTTATTTTTTTCCTTGTACAGCAGCAATATCATAGAATCATGGAATGGTTTGGGTTGGAAGGGACCTTTCAAGGTCGCCTAGTCCAACCCCCCTGCAGGGAGCAGGCACATCTGCAACTAGAGCAGGTTGCTCAGAGCCCCAGCCAACCTCACCTGGAATGTTTCCAGCGATAGGGCATTCACCACCTCTCTGGGAAACCTGGGCCAGCATCTCACAACCCTCAGTGTAAAAGGTTTCTTCCTTCTCTCTGGTCTCAATCTCCCCTCTTAGTTTAAAACCATCACCCCTTGTCCTGTCACAACAGGCCCTGCTAAAAAAAGTTTGTCCCCATCTTTCTGACAGGCTCCTTTAAGTACTGAAAGGCCACAAGAAGGTCTCCCCAGAGCCTTCTCTTCTGCAGGCTGAACAACCCCAGCTCTCTCAGCCTGGCCTCACAGCAGAGGGGTTCCAGCCCTCCCAGCATTGCTGGGGCCTCCTCTGGCCCCGCTCCAACAGATCCTTGTCTCCTGTGCTGAGGACTCCAGAGCTGGACCCAGCGCTGCAGGGGGTTCTCCCCAGAGCAGAGCAGAGGGGCTTAGTCTACAACTGCATTTATTTGGGGGGACCTTTCTACAATTCTCAGCCACAGAGACATCCAGGTAGGCATCTGAGTGATGCACTGTGTGAAATCCTCAGAGGAAAAGCTACAGATTCAGCAAGCATCATCGTGTGCTCTTTCCTCAAGAAATGTACATCAGGCAGGGCATCTCCTTCTTCATTCACATTTTATTACTGTTTTCTAAAACACGTATCAGTAACAGTTCACAAAAAGAGTTACAGGCAAAGAAATGCAACCGGATTTTTCAATGTGATAGCCCTGCAGGCTGTCTCTGAAAGCGGTAAGAAATAAAACCCATCTTTTGACACTTGCCTAAGGGTATTCTTTCAAAACCACGTCTTGTAGTGACTTGTGGACCAAATTCTGACCGGGGCAAAAATCCTACAGTTAGGAGTAGGAGCAAGAAAACAAAGGGGGGAGAATGGCCAGAGGAGGAAGAGAGAAGGAATTATTCCATACAGCCCTTCCCTATAGCTCCAAAATTTTTCTGAATTCATAGGGAAACCATGGTGTTACTCCCAAGTGAACCCGAGAGTGTAATCTCTGAGTATTTATGCTCGATCCAGCCCTTCTCACAAAGAATATCTGCGTGACTGCCTGTACTAATACATGTAAGAGACTTACTGGGCTGGCCACGTATTAGCACTCCTTGTATTTGTGTCCATCAGTGTGTGAATACAGGAGTCATTACAGAACGCCAGTTAAATATGTCAAAGTATATTGAAATTCTGAGCAGTGACACCACATCCAAAGGGATGGGGTGAAAATGAAACTTCCCAAAGGAGTCTTCTTCATAACTTCTCCATTTATCTGTGAAGTATCAGAAGATCCTAGATTTATTTTCCACAGTCTAAGGCTGAAGGCAAGTGGTAAATGTTACCGCTCTTGTCAACCTTATTTATGGACCCCACCAGCCTTTTCTAGAGTGGGAATAAATCTGATTTATAGCTGTCGATTATATATTGGTTTATATAATTGTTATTTACTGCCAGTGAACTCAAGCAGGAATTTATACTCGGCAATCCAGTTAAAATATGGTAACTACAGCAGTGCATATGTGTGATGATTTAAAGCACATGCAAATTGAAGCAAAGCTGTCAGCTCCTGACAAGGTACCAGCATAACTCTTTGCACAACCAGTATTTAAGTTGCATAACAGGAGGTTAAAACTAGAAAGGGCCAGTGAGTCATTCTCATCACAGCCTCCTTCCGTAGCAAAATCTTTGTCTCCATTGTTATCTTGCTGTTTTGTTTTTTGTTGAACACATCAAGATTCTTTATTCTCTCCCTTCTAAATCCATGATTTATAGTTAACGTGAATTTTTTCAGGTCTAAATTTTTACACCTATGTCTTTTTTTTCCCTACCATCACCTCCACCCACAAACACTCCTCCCACCAACTCCTACCAACCCTTAACAACTGCATCAGCCAAAGATGACTTTATGTATAGTTTCAATCCCTTCATTATAACTGGACACTGTTAAAATATTTAAGAGCTATCAAGCCTAAAAACACATACAGAAATCCATGAGTGATTCTTTCCGGACTCCACCAAGATGCTTCATAATAATCTTTTTGTCATGTAAGAAATCCCACTGTGCTCTGCACAATGCCCATAGCTGAAAATGCTAATAACTTTTTATTACCTGTCCTAACTCTACTATTTTTCTGCTCTACCACTATTGATTTCTCTGTTCAGTGGCTCTCTCAGCATGTAGGCCATTTAGAAAAAAAAAAAAAGTGCAGGATTTAGTCTCATTTTCTACATAAAGGTGTTGAGGGAGATGGGCATAGGGCAGAATCAGGAGTTATGCACCAAGATGTTAAAACTTTTAAGGTCAAAAAACCTCACTATATCATTTCCTTGTTCTCAGGCCCTTACCAAAGAAAAATAAGCTTGTTTGAGGGTGAATATTATGCTCAACAGTGAAATAGTTTTTAGATGTTACTGCTAATCAACGCCAACTGCTTTCCACGACTAGTGATGGGGTTGCACCGTACTTGATATGTTTTTGTTAATGTTCACTTTTCTTTAATTCAGGAGAACTCTTTAGAAGAAGAATCACCAGTGCTGTGGACTGGTAAAGTCAAGTTACACCTCTAGGGCTCAGAAAAAGAAGGTAAACAAAAGCCAGCTATCTAGATAAAAAGGGAACAAATGATTTGGAGGGAGAACGTTCCTACAAACAGTCATTATAACATAACTCGCAGACTGCAAAATTAGGGAGCTGCTATAAATTTAGCTTAGTGCGTAGTCTGAAATAGCAACTGCATTTGTGTAACATATGTTTGACTGCAATCTCAAGTGATTCACTTACCGCTTGTTTCACGTACTCAATTAGCATGCAGAATGGCTGTGGCATTATACATAGTGCCTCGTGCTTAAGGATGTTTATTCTGCTTAGCAATGTACAGGTATCTAAAGTTTTTCTATTCTTCCCAAAGCCTGTCTGCACTCATATCTTTGTATCTGTTGGAAACAGCGCATATAGAAGAGAGATATTTTGCATCTCTCTGTGTATAAATAAATGACAGAGATTTGTGGCCAGCAGTACCTTTGCATCTCTTGCATACTAGAGTGATGGGTTAAACCACTCCAGGAGAAGACCTGGGTTCAGTTCTGTCCTCAGTCTGGGGTGATTGAAACCTATATTTCTGTATCATCAGAATTACCCCCATTACTGTCTAGGCCAGACTGGGGCACTCTTCAATTCTTGTTTTAGACTTTTAAGAAACTGTGGTTTGGGTGCTGTGAGTCTGAAGAAAATGAAAGGGGATGGGAGCAAAGGGGAGTAGTAAATGCTCTCGGTTAAGCTATGCCTAGTGCCTTTATGGACTCCTATGACTTGCCTTTCACCAGAAAATGCAGTAATGATTCAACTCTCCAGGGAATATTTTTATGTTGCTGAAACAGAATGGAGCAGTACTGATCCAGAGCTCTAAAGGGTGTAGACCAGCCTTTTTCCTCCTCTCCAAATGAGATTTAAGCCTAATGTTCTTACATTTGAATAAACTCAAGCTGACAGGAAACAAATTACTACAGGTAAGTATGATTTTAATCCTGACATACAAAAACTCCTGTTACAGATCATTTAAAATCTACTCTCAAGTGCATGGGTTAAAAAGAAATACTGTAAACAGTCCCCAAAAGCTCTGCTATCATAAATTCAGCAAGGGCATATCTGTTTCAAGGCACAAATTTGATGAAAGAGGGTTCATGTACAGTGTTTTACAGACCCTATTACCGGCAGAGATCATCACTCTGAATGTCTGACTGGCAAACTGATGTCAGAAATAAGATGGACACAGGAGTTGTTTTGCTTTGTCAGTGGTATGCAGCAACCCCTGGAACAGATTACTCCTGCTTCATAATTCAGGACAGGGATGGGAGAAAAAAGAGTTCTTCCTAATGCAACTAAATGTAGAAGAGTATGTAGAGTCAAGTGCAATTTGGGCACAAAATCCTGTTTACAATCCTCAGAATACACAAAACTTGACGGGTTTCATAGTTCAGAGGGCTTCAAGCCCAGTCAGTGCTTCCTAATAACGTGCTCCCATGTATATCGTGCTGGTTTAGCACCAAATCAGACAGGGACAGTGCCAATACCTGCAGGACGTGCATTTTTACCATCAACTTGCTGATTTGTGTTGTTCATGCAGTTACAGCTGCGGTAGTAGAAGAAGATTTATCTCAATGTGTTTTACAGCAGTCACAAAATGCTTCTTTATGCTTATTCACAGGTCAGCTTGATGTAATGACAGAGTAGTTATTTTGAGAAACAAGAACATAAGCAGTACTGAGCTTTGCAGCTCTGTGCTAAGAATTTTTGGAAGCACTAAAATTCTAAATGCAAAACTTAGTTATTGCATTTTCCCTTCTCTCTATCTCATTAGAGATAGCAGGAAATGTTCTAGCAGGTCTCTCATGCACATGTAGCAATCTGGTTAGGGAAAGACAGCTAAGATACTTTCAAACGTAATTATCTGAGAAGCAACCACCTCGAGTGTGGCACAAGTGATGCTTAGAGCTAACATGCAGCTAGCGGATTATGACTTTCTTATAGCACAGACTGGGCGTGTAGGAAAGAACCTGACCATTGTTATCACCTCTGGTTTCCCACTGCCTTACCTCTGATGATCTGACACTGAAGCCAAGTGAGCGGGTAGTGTTAGCTTAGTGTCCTGATCATTTCACAGTGATGTAAAAAACCAATGGCTCAGTGTACTGGGATAGGAAAAATGACCCTCTGATTTTGTAACGAAAAATACTAGGCGTAACCTTTTCAGATGGAATCCTACCCAGAGAGCATCCTAGGCACTCAAGGCACTGCTGAAGGGAGACATGGCCAAAAGAAGGCCATGTCCAAGCAGAACCGGCTCAAATGCTTAGAAGATATCTGGGGGTCTCTGTCCCAAAATCGGACTCCACCTCAGAAAGTTTCAGCAGCATCCTCCAGACAAATACAACATCGTAAGAGAAAGAGAAGGACTAATTGTCTTGGATGCCTTTGGAATGTAAAAGTAAAGGTTTCAGAGCATCCCAAGCAAAGTTTCCCCACCAGCCACAATCTTCTCAGTTTGTAGGAACACCATTCTCTCTGCTCTGGCTTCCTTGGTTGTTCCCTGTGCCAGTCACATCTTTCAATTATGGCTTCCCTGAAAGTAGAACAGAGCAGGGTCTTCCTCACAGGGTTCAGAAAGAAACCCTCCAAGCCAGCTTCATATGGACACAGAAATTCTTTGCTGAACCCCACAGAAATTCTTTGCTGAACCCAAAGAGATGGGATGCTTTACTCATTTGCAGTCTGCACTATCCTTTACAGCTATATAGACTGTGTGCATGTGGAGAGGCCTCTCTTCTGCAGATCCACCCAAGCTTCTTGGATGCTCTGCACTGGTGATATGGCAAGACATGGAAGATGTGCCCCCAGGGCTGTCGGCTGCACTGCAGCTCCATGGCATCTTTCACCACATCTGTTCTCCAGAAACCTTCCAAACCTCGATTACTGAATGCTCCATTTCCTTGCAATACAGGTTAAGGATCACTCCCATCTTCCAACTGGAAAATGTAGGAAGGACAGAAGTTAAGAGACATTCCCCATAATTATACATCAGGTCAGAGGTGGAAGCAGAGACAGAACCAGTCCTTAATTCAGGTGCTAGACAATAATCCTTCCGTCTAGAATATGGACATATTCCGAAAGGTCGTATTGGTAAATACATTAAAGGAAAAGCATCTCCTTGTTAGTGATTCTTAATCTGGATAAGCGTGATTCTGAATTAGGCTGTAAGTGTGTTTCAGAGGGAAACACTTAACCTGTGTTATCTCCATGCTGGCGCCATAATAATCAGCCATTCCTACTTGTACCGAATTAGGCGAATAATCTTATTATTCATGAAATCTGAGGTATGTGGATGTGAAGAATCTATGCAGAAACCATCGCTCATGGCTATTTTTAGCACTTCTTCCACAAACACCTGGAAACTATTGATTTGCTTATTATCTGGCACCACCCAGAGTCTCTTTAAGTTCTGCTTGGTGTACTCCTCTTCGGGAAGGCCTTCCACACTTGCAACCCAGTCCAAGTTTAAATGGTTGGGGTCCTGCAGGTAGCTGGATATAGATGAGAGGTTTCCGTTGAAGCAATAGTAAAGTTTGGAACCGAGAAGCTTCAGGAACAGACAGGATGTGGAGAAGATATGAGCACTGAACACTTCCATGTTGGAGGAAGACAGGCTGTAGATCTGGGGTGCTTCCCGGACAGTGAAGTGAACAGTCTGGGTCTTTTGATCGAGGGTGATGTTGAGCATGGCATTCTTTTCTGCTTTAGAAAGCTCTACCTCCTTCTCCTGCAAGGCCTCAATCAGCGGCTGAATTTGATAAAAATCTACCTCTCGTCGAAGTAAGCCCATTTCTTGAAAGTCTTCAGGGAGGTCCAAATAAGAAGTTCGTAAAAAGTTCAGTATATAGCGGAAGATTTTGCCATCTCTGTCAATAAAGCAGTTGCCTTGGCTGTCCTTCTTGGTTGGGATCTTCCCACTAAACATGGCCCCCAGCATGGAGTCTGGAAAGCTAGTCAGGGTGGACAGAGAGGTGGTATAGAGTTTTCCTCCGACATTGAGCGTGATGGGTTCTGACATGATGGAACAGTCACAATGCTGGGAGTAATTCTAAAAAAAAAAAAAAAAAATTCCAACACCACACATTTAGTTGCATTCACCTCTTTGAAAGGTTAAACTACAGAGATAAAGAGTCCTAAATATGTAAGGATAACTACATGGCAAGAATTCATCATAGAAGGGGAGAATTATTTTTGGAGGTTATATCTTAAGAACAAGCATAAGGATATTTTTTCTTCCCACAGATTTGAACAGGACTTTGTTTAGTTCAATTCAGTGCCAGAAATCATGAGTCTTCCAAAACTTTACAATCATGCTACAAGTGAAATCTCTCTTATGGATGCCTACAGTGAAACAACTGCTGATTTCAGAACAAGAGTTGTGTCCTGGGTTCCCCTGATCCCATCTCCCTTGCAAACACAGAATTTAGAGGGGGAAAAAAAACAGGACAAGAACTGGACACATCCCAACATCTTCCATGGCATCTGAAGATACAATTAAAGCAACAGGGCTATTGCAGAATCTCCTGTCACACATTTGAGTGCAGTTGATGTAGCAGGGAGCCAGCGAGCAGTGCTGCTGTCACCACATGACAGTTCCATTCAGTAGAAAACCCACCAGGGTTTTCTCTTTCCAACGTGCTTTACATTAGAAAACATTTCCTAATTAATTTGGGCCATATCCCATCTGACACAGTTTCCACACAGCTCCCCTGCAATCAGCTGAGAAAAACAGAAGATGCGATTTTATGGTGCAATTAAGCATCACCACCTCTGGAAGGGACATACACTCCTTTGCCTTCTACCATGCCTTCCTCCGCCTCTGTGCTAGCTCTGTCACTCATCTGACCCTGCAGTGAGCCAGCTTAGGAAGAAATAACATAATTTTCTATTCACAACATATTTCTGTTACATCTTAGAAGCAGAAGGACACCAGGGCTGGTGCAAAGCAAGAGGAAGGAGCTACGTAGCCCTTTCCATTGCAGATAAGCTCAGCTGCCTTATAAAGGTGGGTCCTCATTCCCACTGGCTGAGGTGGCCAGTGGATTAAGGGAGGTAATTCTGCCCCTCTACTCCACTCTTATGAGACCCCACCTGCAGTGCTGGTCCCACTTCTGGAGTCGTCAGCACAAGACAGACATGGACCTGTTGGAGCGGGGCCAGAGGAGGCCACAAAAGCCACAAAAATGATCCAAGGGCTGGAACCCCTCTGCTGTGAGGCCAGGCTGAGAGAGGCAGGGTTGTTCAGCCTGGAGAAGAGAAGGCTTTGGGGAGACCTTATTGTGGCCTTTCAGGACTTAAAGGAGCCTGTCAGAAAGACGGGGGCAAACTTTTTAGCAGGGCCTGTTGTGACAGGACAAGAGGTGATGGTTTTAGACTAAAAGAGGGGAGATTTAGACCAGAGAGAAGGAAGAAATGAGAGTGGTGAGACCCTGGCCCAGGTTGCCCAGAGAGGTGGTAGATGCCCCATCCCTGGAATCATTCCAGCTCAGGCTGGACAGGGCTCTGAGCAACCTTCTCTAGTTGCAGATGTCCCTGATCCTTGCAGGGGGGTTGGAACTAGGTGACCTTGAAAGGTCCCTTCCAAACCAAACCATTCCATGACCTGCAAATCCATTTCCCCTTGTTTGCTTGATCCAAATCAATCATCAGTTCATTCCCAGTTTCACTGTTGACTTAATCATCAGGACACCCATCATTGTTTACTTGCAGAGGCAGAAGGTAGCTCTTGCTATAGTATCTACGGTCATCCAACAGAAAACTGCCAAATAGCTCCCTTAAAATTAAACTTAAGGGCAGGCATTTTCCTAACTAGTCATGGAATGACGATGGACACTACAACACTCTTATTGTCTCTAGAGTCACAGCAAAATACAGATGAAGAAGAATATCATCTGGTGCTGGAACATCAATTCTTTTCTGGCTGTTAAACCCCAAAGAATAGTATTAATGGGCACCCTAAAATAAACACACCTCTAGACAGCATTTTGCTGTGAAAAACTTGCCCAACCTAGGGTAGCTAATCAACAGGTCAAAGGAGAATCTGTATTTCACTTCTAGTTTCAGACTAAGATTCCAACCTGTTTAGCCCACTTCAGCCCTTAGCACACGGTGTATATATCACTGCACAATAATTCATGGAAACAAGCAGATCTCTAAATCTACTGAGTGGTCTGCCTGTGTGTCCCTTAGTCCCATGGATCCAACAAAACTGGGAAATAAAGATACATGCCCAGACCAACAGAAAACCTCGTCTACACCCATGACCAAAGGCCATCCTTGTGACTAACTTCAGTCAAATATACCCTAGAAAAAAACATTTCTTCCAGTGCTAAACTCCCCTTAGCTCTGTAGTCACAGCGTACTTCCCACTCCTGAAGTCTTCTACATCATTTAGAGTCAAGAGGTGTTTAAAACTGATCAAGTAGAGGCTTCAACTGGTCTAATTCAGTAGTAAGAGTGGCTGCCACATATTTTTTCTCCTAAGGGCTTGCAACATGTCTGTAAAAGCATTGCTACAAGCACAATGTGACGTTCGCAAAATGAGCTTTAAAATGGATTTTACTTTTTTTCAAGTTTCATCAAACAGAAGCATTCCCTACATCTCCCAGCAAATAACACAGCCTGATGGACAGTGACCCCAAAGGTCATGTTCATTGCTTCCCATCCCTGCTACCCCTCCTTTAGACTGAACAACCCAAATTTTTCTGTTCTTTCCTCATAGGTCATGTTTTCAAATTTTTGAGCCCAAGCCTGCTTATCTAAACTACGGGAGTAGTTTTCTCATGCTCTCTGCCAGCCTTAGCCAGCTGCAGAGTGAGATGTTTCCCTCAATGTGTATGTGACAGGCTTCATTTGGCAGAACTTATTGCCAAGAGTCACAACCTAAAGACCACCAGATGGCCCAAGGATAACATATTTTAATTTCAAACTCAACATCCACCCTAGGTTTGATCTGATCCAAAGACTCACTGGCTATCTAAGTTGAATGAGTAGCAGACGTCTCAGCCTCATCTGAACACATAATGTTAAAATATTTTGTAACTGGTTTCTTTATCAGCGGCCTCAAAAGGGAGGCTACCAACAAAATATGGCAGTAATGTGAGCTCTTTGAAGCTATGTCTATGCTTCCAGCAACAGCATCAGAAATTTGACCAAGCTTTAGCTCCAGCGTTGGATGAGTTGTGGGTGCAGACAGGGTATTACCCCCTCCCTGTGTGGCCTCTGCTCCTCTCTGGACACTACTCAGACACATGCCCTCACCAGCCTGTTCTTCTCATGGCTATTTTGCAGTCTACACACCCACACAGGCCAGATTTCAGTCTCCCAGGACACCAGCTTGCTTTTATTTTAGAACTCCCTGCTGCCCCTGATTAAATTTCAAATATTTAATGATGCAAACATCTGGCCCACGGATAAGGCGGCAGGATCATTATTCCACAGATGTCATTCATACAGTGGAATCAACACTAGACATGCTAATCATCTGGTTTTGCCTAAGTCTGCTCATTACTGGCAGGTTTATATCTTCATAGTGTGGAGATGAATCTGGTAGCGTGGCAACCTTGAAGGACTCAAAGTAGCATCATAAACAAGCATGCATATGTCTACTGGATTCATCATCAGCCTGGAATTAATGCATTGACCAACCAACGTACTTGACAGTAGCTGGAGAAATAAAGTCAGTCTTTGCTGCTTTTTTCTTATAAAGTTGTTTATGAAAAGTTTTGCACAAACTCATAAAAATTAAAATTACATGGATTGTCAGTTTTCTCTCTTTGCTCATCCAACCAGCCTTTGCAGTCCCTACCCCTGTGTATCAGGCCTGGGTACTTGCTAGTGCAGTATAAAGTTTCTTCATGAATGCAGCATAGAAATCTCTTCTGCTTCGTGGCATTTCTGCAAAGAGGAGTTACCAAGACAGCATCTGGTCTTGGACATGGGTGGCTATAACCTGCATTCACCAAATACGAATTGTGCTATGGTTCTTGGAAGTAGAGAAATACAGTACAGCCTTCTGTGTAGATGCTCCCCAAGTAGCACTTAAAATTCATTCAAATTAGATCAGCGAGAGGTCTAATTCGAGAGCTGAAGATGTGAATTTTGCCAAAGGTACAAGATTTATTTTGTACTTTTAGAGTGACTTGTATTTCAATAAATCTTTCTTCTTAAAATAGATGTATTTAATATCATGGGGAAAAAAAAAAAAAATCTATGGTTGATTTAAGTAATAATTTTTCAGGTGATGTAAATTGAGAGAAACCAGCAGTGCTGAGCTTTCTGGAAAAGTCAAACTCCTGCGCAGAAGCCGCTGTCTGAGCATCTGAGCATGTCAATCAAACAGGGCTTGTGAATTTTAGTTTGAGTTTTACTCACAGAAGCATCCTCAACAGATGCATAGAGAACATTTCTGTAGCACCTTTCTACCCCATGAGTTTAGTTCAGCAGATAATTGTTTTAAACCTGGGAGACTGTTGGGGGTTAATACAACAGAAAAATATGAAAGAAGGTGTGAAATGACAAAATACCAGTTTTCACTTATTGATGCCTTCACGTATTTAGAACTGTCAGCTCGGTTCCTTCATTATCACAACACTTTTATTTAATCATTTTGAATAGGGAACAGCTTTGGATAAGCTTATTTCCCCTCTTGAGTATTCATCACATTTAAGAGTGCTTTAATTAGCTAATAAATAAAATTCTGTATACATAATTTAACTGAGTGCCTGTTTTGCCCAGCTTGGCAAAACCCCACAAATGTACATCATCCACATTAAAAAAAACCCCCACAACAAAAACAAAACAACAAAACCCCAGTCTTTGCTTGCAGAGGTAGGAGGTAACTCGTGCTGTAGTAACTACAGTCATTCAACAGAAAGCTGCCAAATCGCTCCCTTAAAATTAAGCTTAAGTGCTGGAACTTTTATAGATAGTCATGGAATAATCATAGACACAATGACAATATTATGAGCTCCAGAGTCACAGCAAAATACAGACAGGCGGAATGTCAGCCGTCCAGAAAACCAACCATCAGTCACTATTTGCCAAGATAAATAAAATGTAAAGAAATGGCACAAATATTGCTACATATTTAACCACTCTGAAAAATGGCTACAGCTGTAGTTTATCCTTTTTAGTCAAAAAGTAAAGTTTAGTGGAAAGTCTGAAGTTATAAATATGTTTAAATGGTTTTCAGAGACATGGATCTTTCCCTAAGACATGGATCTATAGATATGATAGCTTAGATCATCCCAGTTAAAAATAATCTCCCCTGAAGCAGCAAGTTTATGAAACACCCAAGAGTTATGGTATGCCTGCTTCTGTTTAAGTCTCACTGAGGATCTGAACAAAACTCTCCTTTGCATTAACAAACTGAAGCTAATACAAGTTTAGCTGAAGCTATAAATACCAGGAGGACACAGGAAAGGTACTAAATGGATCAGAAAACAAAACAGTAAGTTTTTATGTGTAGCAATGTCTTGATTTCCCTGACAAGTAAACCCTAATACAAGTATTCCTTGGGAAAATACTGCTTGGGAAAAGCAGCAGTAATCGATTGTAAACACCCGTTTCACTTAACAAATGTCAGGGAAGGAACGTGAATCATTTCTTCAGGATTTCAGAAGCAATGCCTAAGACGTGGTTAACAGGCTGATCCTAGGGTGGTTCAGAGGATCTCATTCATGAAATTAATTAAACACAAAGCAGCAAAGCAAAAGGTATCTATAATTTGGGGGGAGTAGATCAGGATGAGTTGTTAGAGTTTCCAAAGTCCTTCCCACAGGCTGCTTATGGCCTCTGAAGCCTTTATGCATGCCCCTAAAAGTTGTATCATCCCCTGAAATAGGCGTTCATAGAATCACAGAATGGTTTGGGTGGGAAGGCACCTTTCAAGGGCATCTAGTCCAACCCCCGTTGCAGGGAGCAGGGACATCTGCAACTAGAGCAAGTTTCTCAGAGCTCCATTCAATCTGACCTCGAATGTTTCCAGGGATACGGGATCTGGTTAATTTTACAGTGTAGCCTTCAATAGCTGACCCATAAAACATCCCTCCATGACCAAAACTTTGGAAACCTGTATTTAAGAGAGTGAAATATGTGCAGCTTCATCAAGACATAGCTGAGGAGTAAAAAAGAAATGCAAAATATACACAGAGAAAAAAAACCAACAAACAATTAATTATTTAGACTGGCACAATGAAGGCTGCCTAAATGGCAATAATGTTAAAGGAAACCTGGGACCAATTCTGCTAAGCAGCAGGAAGAGCAGACAGACTAAAAACCTCTCTGCTTTTTGAGTACTGACCAAGAGAGATGGTGAAAACCACATCAGCCTGAGAAACGTTACGAGAGACAGATCAGGCAATGCATTATAGGAAGTAATTCTGCACTGGGGGGGGGAGGATTGATTTCAGCTAAACAGGAGGTATGAAAACCCAGAAATATCTGGGCACCTGTACGGCAGCTCGAGACTTTAAAAGCTGTTTGGCAGGAGAAGATGCTTGTTCTCAGGATGGGGCTCCAGTCTGCCTCGTTAGAGTGCATTAATGGCAAAAACATAATCAGGCAGAGATCATTCTTTCGCCATAACTCTCTTTCTGCTTTGGGTTTTGCCCCAGATTTGCCACACCCGACACATATCACTTCGTTCCATCGCATCTCACTGAAACCTGCATTTTTGGTTTGAGGTAAAAAATTCCAGTTTCTAAGAAAAACCCAAATCCTGAGGAAAAAAAAAAACTGTCATGAAGTTGTTAACTACAGATCTGGGCACAACCTGCCTCATGGCACTTACTGTGATTCTACCAGTTTCGTGCCTTGTCCCTTCTCAAGAGGGTGATTTTGCAGAGGAAATCCAGACCCTCAGTTATGAGTCTGCGCCTCACTGTCTTATGGGGACTGCAGATGAGACAATTTGAAGCCTAGAAGTTGCCCCATGAGAGACAGGAAAAAAATAATACTACAAGAACAAAAATGGGAGTACAGAAACAAACTAAATGTTATTTACGGGATTTAAAAAAAATTAAAAACTCAGCTGATCACCTACCTAGCCAGGAGCAGCCAGTAGGGATCAAGTGAGAGCTGGGTTTAAGGAAGGATTTGGGACAAAATCCATCACAAGGATGAATACACCGTCCCTTTGCTTATCCCCGATGCACATCTATTTGTCTCAGCATATCTTCAGTTCTAGAAGGCTAAATATTTGCAATATGGTTTCTACACCCTATATGCTTATTTAAACAAATCTTAGAGACGAAAATTTGTGTTTTCCCATTGCTGCAGAACAGGCCCACCTAATTTTGAATGCTCATTTAATTATCATCTCCTCCAATACAGTGCAGCACTTAGAAGCTTGAAAATCAGTAAGTGAAGCAGAGCGTGGTGTGACCGCCAGGAGCAATATATCCTGAAATGCAGCACCCTGAGGGAGGCTGGCAGCTGCTTTTTGCTTTGGGACTGCTGTGAGCCACTGGAAGGTTCCAGCTGGTGTTTGGGGAAAGGCTCTTCACCTCCCAGTGCTGGCTCAGGGGACAAGGGTGACAAGCTCCAGGAAGGGACTCCAACTCCCAGCAGGCACATGGCAGGAAACAACAGCTCACCCTTCCCTTCTCTAGGTAGGACAAGATTGGTGTTGATCTGCCGGTGGCTGCAATACCCAACGATAAACACACTGACCATCCACCTTTGAAAAGCAGCTGCTTAGCCACCAGTTATTTATATTTAATTTTCTAACTGTGCTTTGTCAGACATGGGAATGCCCGTCTGCCAACAGGGCACACGAACAGGAAAGCATGAGTGGGAGTTTCATAGCATCCCTGGTTTGTTGTGGGTGCAATGCTGGGTGTGTCTCCTTTCCCAGACCTGTACCTTTGTGTCCCTGAGCATCTCCTGGGTTGCTTGCTCAGGGATGCAGGTGAATGCAGAAGGCTGCGTGTCTGGCTCTCTGCAGATGCTGAATTTAAGCCATTTAGAGAATTTAAGCCATAAAGAGAAGGGGGTAGGGAGACAGGGGAAGGAAAATAGAACTGGCGGCCAGTTAGCAAGAGGAAGGAACAATATAAAACAAAGGTCAGGTTCCTTCTGAGAGAAGAGGAATGAAAGCAGCAGCGCACAGCAGGGAGGAGGAGAATGAAATGAAGGTGAATTGCTACTGAAGGAGAACAGCAGAAGACAAGATGGAGGGGGAGAGGGAGTGCAGAGCCAGAGGGATGCGGCTGCAGTGAGGTTTGGAGAATAAAAGCCAAAGTGCTGCAGTGCTTGGGGTCTCCTGACATGACCTCTGTCACCCGTGGGCTCAGGGGCTGCTGTGTGGGCAACGCAGACTGCCAGAAAGGAGCCCGTTTGGTGTCTCATGGCAGTGGGAGTATCACTTTTCCTTCCAAGCACCTGATGTAACCCTTTGTACAGTCCAATATATCAATATAATGCCAGCCCCAGCAAAGGTTTTCACTGATTTCTAATGTCCTGTCCAAGCATCCACATGAGTATCTCTTGACATCCTTGGAGTATCTTCCAGATACTCTCTATTTTCTTCCTGGACCACTTCATCTACCCACGTGGTAGACCACCACCTGCATACTGCTTGATGCACACAGAGGGTGGTTCAACCATCCAGCTTCCACCCCATCTCCCACTGCCACCATCACTTCCAATTGCAATTAGAGGGAAGTGAATTGCCAGCATGGATGCAGTTTTATGCTCCCCAGAACCACTCTGAAATAACACTAACCGAAGTAGGTGCCATCCAGAATTGGACCCTCAGCAGGTTAAGGCTCACACACATCGCACGGCCAACCCCACACTGCGGTCCGGGGCTGGCTGCAGATCGGCTGGACTCAAAGCCAGCCGGGCGTGGGCGTACAGGGCTTCGATTTACTAAAACTGCTGTAGAACCTTTAATTTCGGAGAGATTTCATTGCAAGCCGTTGGGGGGGGGGGGATGCAAAGTTTGTAGAGTGGCGCCGAGTCCTACCCTGTTAAGGGGAACCATAGGTACGGCTCCTCCCTGCATACCCAGGCTTTCGCACTACAAAATTACCTTAAAATATTCAAAAAATAAACCCGTATCCTCCCAGAGTGGAAGATCATTCGTCTTTCCCGCATCCCACAGCGTTTCTCCGCTGAGCAGCAGCACGGCTCCTACGGCACCGCTTCCCTCTCCCTCCCCGTACCTCAGTTTCCCTATCTCGACTGGGTTCCTATGGGTTGATCCTGGCCCTCCCCACGCCCCCCAGTCGGGCGGATCCCCCCTCCCACGCCA
>JAAGNO010007692.1:70811-89215 GCA_033439905.1 Ceryle rudis | reverse complement strand
TGTTAAAAAGCCTGAGCCAAGGTTCACAATATTACCTATCAAGAAAACACTTTTCCCCACTCTCAAAACTCCATCCAGCAGTGCTCTGTTGCAGCAAGGGGAGAAGCTACAGGGAAACGGTGGGTTTGTCCATGATAGAAATTCTTCTGAGTGTCTCTGGAGCAGCTGCAACTGCAAAGGGAGAGCTGTGGAGTCCAGGAAGAATCAGAGAACCGGTGGGGAAAGGTAGTGCAGGCACAAGTCAGCACCATGCGCTGATGGAGACACATTTAGCTGTTTCAGAAATGTTGCTCAATTCAAGGACTGCCTACCCTTGAAATAAAATGGCATCCATCCTTTTG
The DNA here is from genome assembly GCA_033439905.1 of Ceryle rudis. Taxonomy (NCBI): domain Eukaryota; kingdom Metazoa; phylum Chordata; class Aves; order Coraciiformes; family Cerylidae; genus Ceryle; species Ceryle rudis. Next base: position 88,874 of record JAAGNO010007692.1, on the reverse strand, counting down.
AGCAGCATCGTTATACTTGCTCTCAACAGCCATCAATTAAAACGTTAGAACAAACTAATTCATTTGTGGTTTATCATCAGTATATTCTTCTCCACACAGTACTGCCTTCCTTGCACACTTGCAAACACTACTATTTTTAGATGTTCTGTTGCAGTATTTTCATCAAGCAACTTTAACTGTGAGGCTGGGTCTGCAGCAAGATCCCTTGCTGCAGGAACTGGAAGGAGCCCAGCAAAGGAAGCAGGGACAGCGGGAGGAACCTCTCAAGGGAATCTGTCTTGGCAGGAAGAGGTTCCACCCCTGTCCTGAAAAGGAGTTTTAAGTACAGAAATATCCACAGATGATACTAATGGCAGGTTCTCTCCTTCTAGGGGAGCTGACTTGAGATTTGATAGTAATGAGGGTTTGCTGGGTCATGAAGATTCACATCTGCAAGTGAAGCAAGCACAGGCAGGATTCTGTGCATTTTGTGCCATGTGAGGTACACAGAGAAGCCTGTCACAGTTCTAGATCTAACCAGATCAGAAGACATTTCGTACTACACAGAGGACAGAGCCAGGAAGGGGACAGGATGGGACATGCATGAGACAGTGATCTGGAGCAAAACACCTGAACAGTTTAATTCCCATGCCAGGTGATGCAGCGAGTCAGAAGGAGCCAATTCCACCAGATAAACCCAGAGGCCATATCTGAGAAGTCCTACTGCATCCAAGATGCATGCACAAGGCTGGCAGCTGTCAGAGATTTAGCAAGATACCTGCAACCCGTCAAGCGGCAACAGGAGACTGGGCAGGATACACATCCCACAATGACAGCAGATACCTCTGGTTTAAGCAACTGAACCCCAAGCTGTAGCTGACTTGATGGCGAGCTGAACTGCGCTCAGCTCCACTGTCAGCACTGACAGGAAGACACTTGCATTCAAACACCTGCACACAGGTTTTTTTTAGTCCAGAGCTGAATCCTACCCCAATGACACCAGCAAGAAGACGACTTAAAAAACCCACAAAGATAGGGTGGTTTTTGCAACTAAAAATCTGTGGAATTCCATGTCACAAAACTCTGGGTTTCAAAAGTAACTAAGTAACTTGCAGCAGAAAATAACCTAGCCTGCAAATCAGAGATGCTAGGGAAAGGTTCTGGCAAAACACCACTGTATATCTGTCCTGTTTCTCTGCTCTTCCCTTGGCATGTACCATTAGCAACTGCCAGATGGGATACTACTCCAGACAGATCATACTTTTGATTCCACATGGGTATTCACACATTCCTTGTTTCAGCAGCCACTATGGAATGGGAATATCGACACTGAGAGAGCAGCAAACAGTGGGTCCCAAGCCAAGACCCAGCTTACCAAGGTGACTGGCAGACAAGACCTGCACAGAGCCCAAGGTGACCAGGTAGGTCAACTGGCTCAGTTCAACCCTAACACAAAAGGGATTTCTTCCAAGCCAGGAACACAGGTAGTGGTGCACTTGCAGGTGGGAAGGAGCTGTTGTTAGTTAGTATGTTAGTATTGGAACACACATTCGCAAACATTTGTGAAATATCAGAAGGGAAAAAAAAAAATAAAAATCCATGTTGAAATGATCAGTTTTTCTTTTAAAGCAAGCTTTGGAGTACCGTACAGGAAATTCATGGCCTTATGCCACATATTCCACAACAAGGGGACAGGGAAAGACTCATCAAGATTAGCACCATATACTCTGTGTGCTGGATGAGGCAGAGTCTGTGGGAGGGATGCTGGCAAGCAATAAAGCCATTAAAAACTGTAACCTAACCCAGAGAGACAAGGAGAAGAAATAACGCTGGCTTTTCCAAGCTAGAGACAACTTGACTTAGTTATCCAGTGTTTTTAAAAATAAACACACACTTCAATGTGATCATTTATAAAAGAATTACTTTATTACCTAGAAAGCACAATCCAGAATTAGAGTACCACAGAGCTAAGATTCATCAAAAAACTATGAAGACTATGATGAGACTAAACCTAAGGACAAAGAGATATTTTCAGATGAGAATAGTTACACTTAACTACACGAGTGAGGCCTGGAAAGCAGCTCCATGGAGAAGGACCCTGGCATCCTGGTGGACAATAAGTTATCCATGGAACAGCAAAGTGCCCTTGTGGTCAAAAATGCCAATGGTATCCTGGTGTGCATAAGGAAATGTGCATCCAGCAGGCCAAGGGAGGTTCTCCTCACCCTCTACTCTGCACTAGTGAGACCACATTTGGAGCACTGTGTCCAGTTCTGGTCTCTCCAGTTCAAGACAGACTAGAGAGAGTCCAATGGGGAGCTACGAAGATGATGAAGGGAATGGAACATCTCTCTTATGAGGAAAGGCTGAGAGACCTGGGATTGTTTAGCCAGGAGAAGAGAAGCATGAGAGGGGATCTTATTAATGTTTTCAAATATCTGAAGGGTGGGTGTCAAGTAGAAGGGGCCAGTCTCTTTTCAGTGGTGCCCTGTGATAGAATGAGGGGCAGTGGTCACAAGTTGAAAACACAGGAAGTTCCACCTCAGCATGAGGAGAGAACTTCTTTACTGTGAGGGTGATGGAACCCTGTAACAGGTTGCCCAGAGAGGCTGTGGAGTCCTCTTTACCAAAAATTTTCAAGACCCACCTGGGGTTCCTATGTGGCATGTCCTTGGTGTTCCTGTGCTGGCAGGGGGTTGGACTCGATCTCCAGAGGTCCCTTCCAACCCCTGCCATTCTATGATTCTATATGCATATATTTTTTTTTTTTTTGGTTATAACTCAATAAGAATTCTGCTAAACAAGTATTTTTAGAACATTTATTATAAACTAAAAGACGTGGGGGTTGGGGTTGAATGAAAAAATAACCACAAGAACAGATGAAACACTGCAAAAAGTAATCATGTTTTCTTGCTTCCCTGCTTATTAACGTAGACTGCAGCGTCAGTAACTCTTTTAAACAGACTTTTTTAAAGAGCTCCTGTCTTGGGGAGAGGGTTTATTTAGGGGTTTGCATGAATTGTCTTTAAAACATTTTATTGCTTCACTGTAGATGATTTAGTTATTATTTACATTGTTGCTTCTGATGAAAAACTGTTATACTAATTGTTTTCTGCTTGCTTCCAATACTCTCCTCTGTTCCTTCTCAGCAGTGCATTAGTGCATGGGCCAGCCACCAGGCAAGATGGGAGCTACCTCAAGTTTAGGAAGACTGTGACGTTCTTCCCTCTTCTGTTCCAGGTGCACGAACAATTTTCAAGCACAAGTCGTGAATGTGAAATCAGTGTTTTACTATTAAAAAGATCCTCAGCTTATTTCAGAGCTCTGTTTGAAACCCACAGAGAAAGCAGAGTACAAGTTTCTGTTGCCCAGTCTGGAGAAAGTACAGTTAACCCACCACGTGTACAGAAGACATTTTAGAGACTTATCTGTTCAAAGCTCTCTGTTGGGGAAAAAAAAAAAATCTGCCAAAGAGACCTCCACTCTCCCAAAGAAACCTCCACTCTCCCAGAGAAAGCCTGGTACTCCAAATAGCAGGACAAGCTTCAGAGAAGCCAGCTCTTGTTTCAACCCAAGAGGCAGATAAGAAATTGTTACAGCTGGCTTTCATTTTGACAGGTCAAGAGAGATCTGCAAATCCTACACACTCACAGCACATGAGAGTTAATCTATCCAGCCAGGGAAAAATGAAAAGCAAGAATTATCCCTTCTGTTTACAGTCTTCAAGGAGGACAGAAACTTGTATTTCCTAAGATCCGCCTTTCGATTGCAGCAAGCATTAACAGCCTTCTATAAAGGGGGAAAAAAAGGAAAAAAACAAACCAAACACCACCACCACCACCCCCCCCCCCCAGAAAACAAAACAAACCAAAAAACAGGACACCATTTCTGCCTGAATATAGCCAGAGAAAGAAACAAGGCAAAATATGGGAAGTCCATAACATGTATTACCGTATCTAATTAAGGACACCAAATAAAGGACCTAAAAGAAAAATTGGTTGAACTGCCATCCATCTTCCTGCAAATGATATTAAAACCAAAACAACAAAAAAACCCGCATAAAACAACACAAGAATCAAACCCAGGAAAAAAAAAAAGCAAACTAAAAAAACCACACAACAAACAAACAAACCCCCGACACTTAAAAGGCTAATAAAGAAAAGTATGAGCAGATAGGTTATCTCGTCGAGTTCAAGACCACATTCAAGTTTCATGGGGTAACTGGATACTGTGTGGAAGCCAACAAAACAGGATGCTCTTTTTGAGCAAATGAAAAATTATTGGCTGGAAACTAACAGGTCAGCTTCTGTGTTCCTGGGTATTGGGAGGCCCAAAATGCAGTTTGCAAGGGAACCCTCAGCCAATTCCTCAAACATAACCTGCAGCTCACCAACAGAGTTAATCCCCTTCTTGTAAGACAGACTTTTTCCTAATTGAAAGGAATGCTAATGACAGAAGTAAATGCAGATCCTAAAACATATATTGTTGGCCTTACATATATATGGAGACTGGAAAAACCCACTTGTACCCTTGTTCACATTTCCCTAATCTAGGCAATATAGCAGAGTGGTACTGGTAGAGGAAAGAGACCTATGTCCAGCACCATAGAAAAAAGGAAACTGAAGGTCCTACAGCCATTTCCTCCTCAAGGCTGTAAATGTTAAAAAAAACCCAACCAACCAACCACACCAAAAAATCAGCCTTCCTTTGTCCATTTTCACACTTTCTCCAGAAACTCGCATTGATGGGGGGGGGGGAAGGTTGAAAGTACAGTCTGAATAACAATCTACCTCAAATAATCCCCCCACCATCTGTTGCAATTTATAGCAGAGATGTATTTTAAACTATACAATCCCCCAAGGCATTCTGCTGCTCTCACCGGCCCCTCTTGTACGATTGCGAGTACTCTGCCTTGAGTAGCACCAGCACGTAGCTACATCCCAGGGAATTAGAAGATAGAGGAAGACAAGAATCTTCCATTTATCTGAAGTGAGTGTCTCACTATTTTGTTCATTTTGCTACTACCCCACTTTTGTGACTTCCCTGCAGAAAACCCCTTGGGCTGAGGGATACATGGAGAGATGACAGAACATTAACTTCTACTGAAGTAACCAGCAGGCTACACTTCAGGATAGCGTTGCTCCAAGCAGCTGACAGCAGGTCAGAAGGGCAATATATACTGTCTGGAGCCAGGGTAAACTGGAATAGCACCCCAGTGATGGCAGCTACAGAAAGACACGGATGGGGAAAGCCTAACACCTCTCCTCTCCCACATCAGGAAGGGGAGTGAAAGTTCTCTTTGACAGCCTCCCCACAGGAGAGGCTTCTCCTGCTGAACCTTGTTTTTACCAGCAGGGCTCTGAAGAACATCTCACAACCACTCAGAGCAACTGGCTCTGTGACCACCTCCTTGGAGAAGATCCAGGCAAACTAGGAAGTCCCAAGTGCACGTGTCTCAACATATGATGTGGCTGCACTAACACAGTAAAGGAATGAAGGCTCCTGAAAATTCTTGTGTTTGTAAAAACATAGTGACCTCCTACACAAAGCTTCTGAAAGACATGGGCTCCATGAATGCATATTAGCTGGTTGTCCCAAAAGAGAGTGGGTTAGAAAGAAAGCTCAAAACACCATCTGACCTAATCCACAGGGATTAAGACAGAAACACTAGCATTTGGGGAAAGGAAGCAGCTACAGAGAGTAAATACTCAGAGCAGCAAGTACCTGCATGGAGTACCTAAGTAGCTGTTATCTGACAAAGGAAAGGAGTGGCTGTAGGAGGTACCAGAGATCAAAGACACAGTAAGTAGAGCAGGGAGGAGATTAAAGGGCTGAGCTGCAGACATCCTACCCAACCCAGACTGAGTCAGTACAACAGCATGGGAAAGACCAGGTAGAGCTCAAGCCCCGGTGGAAAAGGGAGTCTTGCTGCACCCAAGAGATGTGTACAGTCAGAAATCATCACAGGGAGCAAAAAACCAGCCAAAGTAGGGCTGCAGAAGAGGAATTAAGAAAAGATACAAACCACTGGTGCGACTGGAAGGCAAACAGTTACTGTTCCTACATCACAAGCACTTCCCAGCACCGGAAATGCCTCAGCATTAGGATGCTCTTTGGACATGGCAATAGTTCACCATGTCAGACAAAACTGTCTTCTAGCAAAGTCACACCAACACAGCCTCATTAAGGAAATAAGGAAATACTTTAAAGAAGCAGTCAAGAAGCCATTTGTATTGTATCCCAATATAAATGCTCAGTGGTCCAGGACATACAGATACTTCTCCTCAACTCAGGCTAAGGATTTGCTATAGAAGGCCAGGAGTGCTACAGAAGTGCTACAGAAGTGCTATACAAGTGCTACACTCTTGACTTCCAGCTTTCCAGAAGCCAACCCAATCCCAAGAAAGTCTCTGCCTTGGCTTGCAGCTTACTCGGCTGCCTGGTTTAGCATAACAAATATGGTTTGATCTCCCTGCAGCAGCTTTGGTCCTTCTGCCCTTCCTGGGCTACTCTCAGAGGGCACAGAAGAAGGTAAGCTATAGCAGCGTGGCCTGCAAAAACATCAATTCAATCCTCCTTTCTTTGAAGATACTATTCACACTTCATAACAAGCAAAAAATAGGAAATGGAGATAAAGAGCAGCTGACTGTAACTAGTCAGCAGACTGGTAAGTCAAGTACTCAATTTTGCTTGGTGTACAACGGACTAAGTAAAAAGAAAGCTGGAGGCAGTACAGTTTGGTGACCTAGGGGTACCAAAAAGAGCAGCAAAGTCAGTTGTTGCTAACTAAAAATGTTGGAGGTGAGTCTGTCTCTCCTCACTGTGAAAGCCAAAGAAAATAAGCAGCACTTCACTTTGACAGTTAAAGAGGCAAAGGGATTTAAATTGGATGTTAAAAAGAAAATGGAACATCGATTTTTTTCCTACAGAGGTGCACTTTAATTCACCCAGCATCCTCAAATCCCCAGAAGCATACACCAAGTCTACCATGCACATACTGCACCTACTAAGTGTCAGAGGAAGCTGGTGGGTGTCACTGACTAAATTAAAGCATGACAGGTCAAAAAGCAAGGTTGTTCCTACTGCTACATGTAAAGCAAACTTCTCAGAAAGCACTGCTGTCAAGACCTTTTTTTTTTTTTTAAAGTACCTGTCACAACAGCTAAGCCATTTTAGGGAGTGTTTAAAGAAGAATAAGCTAAACATGGTGCTAAATTTGAGGCTTACAGACCTCAAAGGCTTTTTTCAAATTACCTTTCATTTTAATATCCCATTTAACAGGAAAGAATACAGAAAGGCTTTTCTGGACTTCAAGAGTCTGAAGCCTGCTTTTCACAGGTGTCAAGTGCTTGCAGTTGTCATCAACTTTTCTGAAGGCGTCAGACAAAGAGCCGTCAGTTGAGGTAAAGAAAAGAAGTCCTTTAATTCTTTCCATAGAAGACAAACCAGTAGCAACAAAACTTATTTGCACAGCAAAGTCCAAAAGGACTAGGAGTTTAAATATTAATGCTTAGTCTTGTCTTTACATTTAATACCATGGCGTGCCTGAATAAACTCTGAAAAAAAAAAAAAATCAAGCTGCAAGCTTGATCAGTGAATGTTTATTTCTTGAAACATATGTAAGCTAGCTTGGGAAGACAGACAATATGTTTACAAATGACTTCTGCATAGCATAGATTACATGCGGATAGGTATTTTCTAATCCCTAAGCAATGAATGCTTGGACTTCAACAATGAAATATGATTTCTCTCTTATTAGCTGCCATTTGCAGTGGCAAAAGTGAAATATGAGTATGTGAAAAAAGACTACACAGTAGTTTTGCCTTAATTGTTTTGTGCTTTAAAACAGAGATATTTCTTGCCATTTTTAACGTTATCCACTGCCAGTTTCATTTTTCTAAAAGAAGATTCCTGTTCAGTCTGCCACTTTGACTAGCGAAGAGAGACAATAGAGAGCACTTAAGAGTTGTTGTTTATGAGATGACAAATGCTTTGAAGGACCTATTAGGGATGTATTAAGAGTATCAGTTCAGACTAGCAGAGGAAGTTACCTCTGGAATAGAAACAAGTCTTCATTAGATCACTCCAGAAGATAGATACCACCTTCAGACTTGAAGCTGTGCATTCAATCTAAGATTTCCCAACAGCAAGTAATTCAAATTTGAAGCTACCATTTATTTTCTTAATGCTAAGACTTACGAGCAGTACGTAGAGCCACATGGTGACTCCATCACTTCAAAACACCATCAAGTAATAAATTAGATTTAAAAAAAACCCCAAACAAACAAACAAACAAAAAAAAAAAACAACAACCAACCCACAACATAAAACAAAGCCACAAAAACATTATACTGTCAATCCTTTTCTGGGAGGAGCCAGGAGGAGAATGTGGGAAGAGACAAAGCACAGTGAATAGAAGGATAAAGAAAAATCCCACGTAAATTTCCTCTACATTCTCACATAGCTGGTACCAAACTACTGCCAGTAAGCTCTGTTGATCCTAAGACAGCTCCTCCAGACACCAAGCAACTCTGCAACACGCATCACTGCAAAGAGCTACAGAGCAGCATCTAGTCCATGCATTGCAAAGCTCTCCACACCCCATCCAGCCCTCTCACATCCCAGGCATCTTGACTGGCAAGGTTAAAGCTCTAAATAGAGATATATACTCTTTTCTGCTGGCAGAACTCAAGCAGCCCCACACCCTCTTTTTTCCTAGATGAGTCATCTTACTGGAGTTCCCTGATCTTATTTACTACAGCCCCACCAAAAGACATATTGGCATAAGTGAGGGATAGAAGGAACCAGTGTTACCCTGGGCAACAAAGCCACCAGTTCACGTCACACCATACTCTCAATGGCTTTTATTTGCTCTAGGAAGCAAACACTAAAGCATTATCACCCATACTTGGTCAAGTGACTTGAGGTTTTTTCTAGGTGTGACACAACCCAACAACTTGCAGCTTTCAAGGACAAGTGGGGTATTTCACTCCCCTTCCCTACAGCTGTGAGGTCTCATCTCCTCTCTGTCTCTCATCATTTATTCAAATCCTTGGCGAGGAAAACTCAGCTCACCAACCTGTCAGGAAATTAACTCTGGAAGAAAAGCTAAGCTAGAAAAACAAGATCCAAGCAGAATAGGAGGCAGTACATGGACAGAGCATGTAAGGTTTTCCTTCAGCATCTTCAAGCTGCAATACCCAGTCAACAACACCCTGACCCACTCACACCAAGTGAGTCAAAAGTCATAACAAGGTTTCTAGCGTTTGGGTTGGTCGCTTCTTAAAAGCAAGAAATTAAAGATATTTCCATACAAAACTACTATTCACTAGTATTCACTATCCTTTACATTACTCTCTGAAGAGTCAATTCCCCTCAGAAAAGAGTTTGAAATGCTATCTGAGCAAACGGGTAAGGCAAAAACTCAATCTGTACAGATTTAAGGATTCAGAATGGGATTCAGACTTCAGGTGTGCTAATGTGGGTTTTGAAAGAGGATTTGTTCACCACTAGCAAAGCCATTTGGGAAAGTGCATCCTGTTGACTACATATGCAGATTTGTTTTCCTTCTTAGTTTTATTTTGTTCTTCTCAACATCAGAGAGATAGAAGGCCTCAAAAAGCAGCTCTAGTAGAAAAGTACAACAGACACCAGGACTGAAGCTGCTTATCTCTTGAACAGGAGACAGCCCAAGAGCCCAAACAACAACAGAAGACGGTATCATCTGCAATAGCACCTGGGCATGGACAATCCTCATCCAGATCTGCAAGCTCAAAACAGCAGAACTCGTAGTTGCTGAGGAGAGGTATTAGGCATGCCAAAGCAAACAACTGACAGCCTTAAAAATTCAACATGCACTCTCAACCTTGGCAACCCCCTGGGCTTAATTTTTTTTTTCATCAGGAGCTAATGTACAATCTCACAGGTTACATCTGCACCAGAGTGGAGTCACCATTGTGTGGTTTTGACCACTCTGGTCTATAAAACTACTTCAGTCAGATGATACATTCCATCTGCAACCACAATGAACTGCCAGCTCCCCAGAAAGGGACAGCTGAGATGTCTAGTACATAAGCACCATTCAAATATTGAGTTGGGGCCTGCAAAGAGAATGAGTATGGGAAAAGGCTACTTGAAAGGACAGAAATCACCAGAAATGCCCTTTATGATATTACAGGGTCCCTGAAATAAGTTCACACATTCCAAGACTTTCACACTCTCACTTACATGTACGCTTAATGAATTTAAATGAAAACTTCACATGTCCAGTAGTTGACTATTAACACACACACACAAAAAAACAACCAACCCAAAAACCCAACCACCAAAGAAACCTACTACCACAAACAAAGAATGGGAAATGCTTATCTGGAAAGTATTTAAAATTACAGAATTGCAAATGTCATACTGTCCTTCCGCATTTAGAAGTATTTCCCATATTAAAAAGTTCCCTTCTGTGATTTATGATCTGCCTATAAATCATTTGTTTGTAATTCACCCTGCAGTATGAACCATCTTTCTTTAAAGCATCAAAGTCATCTTAGATGGTTGATCAGATGTAACAATGAAGCAACACATCCTCCATGGGAAAGGAAGCATGGCTATAAAAGCAGACATGAAGAAGATACTGAAACTTAGACGGATGACAAACTTGAATATTCTGTTATTTTATTCGAAACTACTTTCCTCCTTTAAGGTATTCTTACTGAAACTACAAACACAATTAAAAATCAGGTAAGTTTATAAAATGCTTCCTATTAACTTGCTGCTAAGGACAAGTGTAGTCATTTGCATGATCCAGCTAAGATCTGTAATCAGTCACTTACAGTAACAAAGAACTCAAAAGGAAACCTGTTTTTCAAACACTGAAATGGTAAAAGCAGCAAAGAAGAGGAAAAAAAATAGCCTCCTTTGCTCTGACATGTAGTGTCTATCACATATGACTAAACCCAAGGTCATACATTAACTTTGAAATCAAAACACACCCCTTCCCCCCTTTGAAATACAAGAAATGGAAGGACATTTTGTATATTTGCTTATAAACCACAAACTTTTCAACCTTGTCCCTCTTACATCAATAGCTGAGTTAATAAAAAAAAAAAAAAAGGCAGACTTATTTAGGTCAGATAATTGCAAAGACCAAGGCATGCTGTTCCCTTTGCTTTATTTTAGAAAAGACTGATGTGATTAGGATGAAGACAGATTTGATCTGTTCTTCCTAACAAAGGATTTTCCATGGTTTGTTTCATATGAAGGCAGCTAGCCTGGTAAAGAGCCCTTCAGTCTCTGCCATACACCACAAAACGGACCTACACCCAGATTCTTCACAAAACGTACTGTTGAATTGTTTACAGTACTGACAACTATCAGATTAAACTGTTCCAGAAAATCAGTTCTGCAGAAACAAACCACCTCACTTCTAAAGCTCACTCATAAATCCCACTCCTCATTGGAAATCACCTCCAATACCATGCAAAAGGTTTGTGCTGTGAGAGTTAGGCGAAGGAGGACGCAGTGATTCTGAAGTAACCAGGGGAAGCCAAAGCAAGGGACGGAAAGCCAGATGCCTGCTTTAAAAGAAAGCCCAATCCTTTAAGGTTTATAAATTCATCAAAGATGTATCTGTTCATTTTTATCTGTGTCTTGTGATAGAAATAGTTAGTGGAAAGCAGGCATTCATAATCCTGCCAGAATCCAGAACAGGCCTGCAGCTGAGGCCAGCTAGCCCCGGAGCTCCCTGGCCAAAAAAGCCCTTTGAAGGCAGCCCTGCAGCACTTGACCCCAGAAGAGCAAGAGCCGAGAGACACAACTGGGGGATGGGAAGGAAGCTCGAGGATCTGCCACTCCAAAGGGAAAGGGGGTAAAGGGGTAACCTCTATACTACAATAAATACACAGAAGTCCAGGGAAAAGGTAATGCCGAGTCTCCTTCACTGGGAGCATTGACTACTCTCTGCTGCTTTCAGCCAGAAGCAGATCACCTTCTCTAACCAGGCAGACCCTGGACTGTCTAGGGCTAGAACTGAACTATGCCAAACAACTGTTTAAGAGTAAACATGCATAGGATGCTTACTCTTCTCTAGATAAACACACAGAGCTGACAACAGCACAGCCTCAGTCAGCAGCGGCAGACACAACCCATTTCCCTTCCCCACACTCACAGGGTGCCACCAGCGCCAGGGAGAAAGCAGAGGAAGGGATCTGGAGGTGCCTGCCAGAACAGAAATGTTAAACAATGCTCCCTGCTATAAAGCATCCAAGCTGCTGCAGGCCTTACAAACACAGTCTTATTTACACAACTTTTCAAAACTTCCAGGTCCTCCTTTGTTCTAAAAAAGCAAGGCTGTTCTAAAAACATTTTCTGACTCAAATGACCCAAGGTCATGGACAACATCAGCTCCATTTAATGCTGGAAATTCTTCCAGTAGCCTCTGAAAGGGCAACAAAAAACCCTCAAGTGGTTTGCACACAAAGGAACTATTGAAGCCTGGTTTGCTTCAGTCTTGCTACAACCTACTTGTAAACTAAACTGCGTAAGACTTTCATGGGGATGGCTACAAAGAGACAAATTGTGACTGAAGTTCTTTTCCCTCCTACGGATCATGTAAGTTTCTCTTTTGAGTGGCTGCCCTGATGCCCCTCAAATGGCATCCGCTCTCACTGCTGCCTTTCTTTTGGCCAGAGCACCAGCAGGGTCTCTCTGCAAAACCTGCTTACAGCATAACTGAAGAGCCGCAGAAGATTCAGTACCTGCACGTTGCCATCCCTTTGTGAGCTCTGGTCAGCCTGTTCTCTAGCCTCAGTAGAGGGAACGGAAAAATTGCAAGTCTCACTTCTGTGGGAAACCAAGATTAAAATGGGCAGCCAGGACAGTTTTGAGATCCTGCCACCAGCAGCAAGTCAGGATAGGGTTTGTGTCGAGTCCTATCTCCACCAGAGCAACCAACTATTTTGAAACAGCTACACGCTATGTTGAGAGACAGCGCAAACCCATTTATATTTCTGCCACCCATGCTTCTACTTGTGCCGTGCACAAACAGCTTTCAGCCTCCCCAGGCACCAGCTGAGGGCTCTGAATAAATGCCACAGATCTGTTATGCCACGTGACTCTCTTACAGCAATGAAAAGGGAGGTTTAACAGTTTCAGAAACACCACTCTTGCAGCAGCTTCTTTCAAGAGGCTGCTCTTGCATCGGTAATGTGGACAGAAAAGCACAAAAGCAAAAATTCCTCATGCATTTCTGTAAATTATGCAAATATTCAAATAAAACCAGAAGACAACTTATTTTGTTCAGAGAATTATTTTTTTCCTCCAGAGACAAATATAAGATGACAAGTCACCTTGAAAATACGTCACATGATTAACACAGAACATTTTCAAGTTAAGAGGGGAAAAAAAAAAAAGATACCATCAAGGTTCAAGGCAAAAGAACAAACTAAAGAGCAAGACCTCCTTGGAAGGAGAGTTTTAATTGTATAGCCTCTGCAGCAGAAAGGAGGGGGGCTGAAGAGCATTTGAAATGGGACACACAGTTATAATTGCATGGGGATTTACTAAGTAGGTCTGCATTTGCTAAGTAGGTCTGTGTATTCTGTTGTGCAAAATAATAATTAAAAAAAAAAAACCACACCCACAAGACAAACCCTCAAGACATAAGCACTTCAGCCTGCATAGGGTTTGGACACCTTCCCAGAATTCAGGTCACAAGCAAAGACTCTCATAAGGAATGAAGGGTGCCAGAGCAAACACTTCCATGCAACTGGTCTGTATTTGCCTGTCTAGCCAAAAATTAAATGATGCACTTTTTTTTTTTTATTGGCAAACACACAATACAAAAGTGCATACAGTGGACAGCAGCTTTACAAATCTCAGTCTCTCACCCACTTTCATACAATATCACTGTACGTCAACACTCAAGTTTTAAATGCTGTTAAACTTTATGTATACTTCATGTGTTTGTTGTATTAACTCAGGGAAAAAAAAAACAACCGACCTTCTACATTTGCTTTCAAACAAGTTCTCTGGAGAACAGCCAAAGCATCCTGAAGCCTGCTGGAGACAGTCAGTTGGATTTCCAGTGCAGTGACACTGATAAAAGGAGCTTCACATCCAGTCTCAAACTATATCTAAACTCTAAAGTAGATGCACCCCATGCTGCAAAGGAAGTTAAGGGACTATCAAGCTGCAGTTGATAGACTTCGGCCCGGACAAGTATTTTAAGGGCCTGTCCATTATCAGCAACCATCTTCAAATCTCCAAGAGAACAGCAGCCAAAAAGAAGAGATTCACAGTTAATAATTACCCAACACACCGGTGTTTACAAGTCGGCTTGTTTAACAGATGTCTGGTCAGTGGTATTGATAAACATCATCTGAAAAGCATTCGTATGCAGCCAGGTATTGTTTTGTGACCTCTTCAGAAATCACAGACAGGAAGGAAGAGGTTTAAAAGAACACACAAAACACAGAAGGATTACTTGATGGTATCAGCTCAAAGCAAGTCCTGCCAGTCCCGACAAAGAAAACAAACCAGGTGGTGGAAAAGACGATGACATAAAAAAACCCTCACACCTTTCCCCATATGTAAGCTGCTCTCATAAACATCACTGTTTACAGCACAGACTCATGGTTCCTTCCAGATCAGGTCACCATTTAAGCAGCAAAGCTCCTACCAACCCATCACCTGCATCACTGCAACATACACCACCACCTCCATTTGGCCACCAGCCCTGTTGAGGTTAACTACCCACAGCATCCAGTTTCCATGCAAACCTCTAGTTCCTTGTGGGAGCTCCCCAAGCCATCTTTCTCCTTGCTGTTCAGCTCTTGGCACTCCTCTCACCCAGGAAATGGGCCTAGCACCCTGCCTGCCCAGCTCCCCATACCGCTAACTGGAACATGGTGAACACCCAAACTGCAGGCCTCAAGACCTCCTCCCAGCCCTGGCATCCTTCACACACACAGAAGCTAACCCAGGGCTTGCTCCTTCTTTCCAGGCAGCTTGGTTGCACAGATGCCTCATCCCTCAGCCAGGTCTCTGCAACATCAGTCAAGCTTTGGTCCTTCAGCTCCTGCTGGTGCTACCCAGTCCTCTGGTACCTGTCCATACTTGTTCCTTGTCTGTTTTAACAAAGTACCTGACGAAGATTCACACATTTGTAAGAGAAAGATCTAAGACAACAAGGAAGGGAGGGAATGACTCATGTCTTGTACAATAAAAACAACCAAGTTAAAAAGCTAGATCTAATCTGTCAAATAATGAGGTATCATTTTATGCATGTTGTTATAAACTCGGTACTTTTCTTACATTAACAGCATACACAGGTCTGCTATTTACCATGATCCTTACTATACTACTGCCTTATTCATCTGTCTCCTGTCCTGTTTTCAATCATTGGTCTTGTGGGCAAGAAGAAGGGGAAGGGTGAAAACATGGTGACATTGCCTTCCAGTTTGTCCAGAAGCTCACCAGATGCTGTTCTCCCTCTTTGAAATGAGCAAAATAAATTATTAAAAAGTTAGGAGTTAAGACATTGAAGTGTTCCCATTTTGTGACTAGAGAAAGGCAGGAGTGTGAACAGTCCAGCCTTCTCTCCTTCGAGTAATCCAATGGCAGACCAGGACCTCAAGCCAAGAGGAGCTGCTGCTTCTCTTGCTGTAGCCTCTTTTTCCCATGTCTTCCAGCCAGTAAAAGACACATTTTCCCTCTCAAGTAGTCATGGTGTCCAAAAAGCTGCCTATATTTACACTTGTGAAAACAGCAGTAGTGGTCACACCACAACCAATAAAGCCCAAAATAACAAAGTAAAATCATGGCACAGGGCTGATAACTGCAGGAATTACCACAAGCAGATCGTTTCAGCTGTGAAGCTTTTTTTGAAGTAGCGTGAAGATTAGCATTGATGATTCATAAATCCCTTCCGAGCTCCTCTCAAAACTGACAAGCAAGGGAACTTACCTGCAGTTTTAAAAGGCAGCCAAAGGACTAAAGACTCAATTTCCACTATCAAGCTCCCACTTGCAGTGGAAAATTCTTACAACTTCTTGAGACTGGAGTTAGTCAAGGCACAGGAAAGAGCGCAGTTACCTTTTGGTGCAGCATAACATTTAAAATACATTTCAATATGTCTAATATAGTGCCATCAACTTCATTCTCTATATGGATGAAGCTGAATGAATGACCTGTAAAACCTGTTACAGGGGACAATTAAGGGAAGATTCTAAAGCCACAGAAAATATGAAGAACTAGCAATAGACAAATGCATGAATTTTTAAGATCAGGAATCTGAAGAAAATCCAAGCTTTACACTGCAATCCTATGTGCTGTGCTACTTTCTGTCAGATGCTACAGCACAAACTATTTTTTCTATTCTACTACTTTCTCCTTGCTTATCTCCTTTCAGAAACATTATTCATTTAAAAAAAAAAGACTAACCAAAACCACAAAGAAACAAGAAATCCAGACTTTCTCACCTGCTTACCCGTAGCATCTCCATCCAGTTAAGAAATCTGTCCAGACACTCTAAGGCATGTCTTCACTGCACCGTCTACTGAAGCTCTCCCTCCCAAAGCACAGCTCCACAAGGTAAGCCAAGCCCAGACAGGGCTTCTTGAGGTCCCACCTTCCCTGACAGCCTCCCTACCCGCACATTCCTCCATCAACTCTAGCACCAAGACTGCTCTGCTTGCAACCATACCACGATCTGGGTCAAGGAAGGCACCTGGCAAAAAACTAAATTAGTTTAAGCCAAAGCTGCAATGGAACCACACCCTTAGCTCAATCAATGGCAGCCATGCTCTACAGCTGTAGACCTGCAGCATCCACTTCTGTCACTGCACACAACCAGCCCAAGAAGGATGAACTGCTCTGTGATAGTCCCTTCATATTCTACCCCAAGAGACATCGCTCGATCCTCTTGCTTCTCAGGATAAATCCAGGAGGCTGGAAACCTGGCTGTGCTCAGCACCCTCTACAAAATGTCCAAACAAAATGAGTACTGGGAGTTGCACCAGGCTTGTGTTTTGACATAAACATGGTTCACATCCTCTGAACCAACTTGTGTTTAATATTTAATTTACCATGTTTCCACCAAAATGTTTTGCATACATAGGCTTTAACAAAAGCGGGGTATGGTGAATTTATGAACCCGAAAGAAAATACTACTACCTATTTACAGATAACCTATGCAGATCAGCAATCCAGTAACTAATGTGGATAACTTATACCAGAGTTAGAATACTTCTTTCTGAGCATGAGGTCATGAAAACGCACAGAGACTGTGAGAGGAGCAAAGGGGGAACAAAGCAAGTGCTGCCCAGGGACCTATGTCCTGGTACATATCTGAAAGAGAATGGGATCCAATTCCAGCTCAGAGTTTCAGCAGGGCCTCCCCACCATATTTCAACCTTTTTCATTTGCCTTTGTTGAGAACAGTCAGATCAAAGTTTGGATTTCTCTGGGAGGGTGGTATTGAAGTTCCTTTGGCAGCATAAAGTGAGTGGACAGGAAAGAATGAGAAAGGATCTCTGGAAGTACCTTAAAGGAAAAAAAAAAAAGCAGTTCCTTCCCACATCCAGGGAAAGGTACCATGTTTCTAATGATTACACTTAGCACACTGTAATGCTCATAACTACAAGATAATGAAATACCAACCCTAGCAGTAACAATGCTGCTTCTATAATCCTTATAATAATACATACTCCTCTGCTGCCTTTTGCTCATGACACCATCACTACCAAATGTGAAACGCCTTTAGAAAGGTATTATTTCCCCGCCCCGTATCTTCCAGATCTATCTCTGAAGATGAAAACATATAGGCTGTTACTTGTAAAAAGTGCTTAAATCCAGACACACAACACAGAGCTCCCATCTTGAATTCTGCACCAAGTTTTCACAACTACAGAGCAGTAAAAGCTGTATTACATATTCCAAGATTTTTCCAGCATTTGCCATAGAGGCCTAGCTAAAATCAAATTCAGTTTACTAAAGGACACTTGATTAAAACTCGGGGGGGGGGGGGGGGGGGGGGGGGGGGGGAGGAGGGTGGCAAGACAAAAAAGAATAAAAAAAACAAAAAACACAAAA